>QZGG01003638.1:0-21686 GCA_006409495.1 Sedum album | reverse complement strand
CGGAGAGCACCTTATGAGGTTCCTCTCTCTCCAAACTGATGGTTGATGTCATAAGTTCTAGTTTTTATAGGAGTTTCTTTTGTAGAAATGCTCGTGTTTTGTGCGCTCATAACCCGTCGCAGCTTAGCAATTATAATCTCTGATTGAAAATATGATTTTTCGGTATTTGTTATATAGGGAAACATTTGAAACACTTTATTGCCTGAGTACCCGTTGCTATCATGTTTTCGCAATTTTTTCGCTGACGGATGCTTAACGTTGGCATTTCACGTCCGTCAGTTTGAATGACCACTGTAAATAAATTTTCAATCTGATTATAATTGTTATCATCACATGTAGGATTCGTTTGGTATATTTTGGGATAATGACAGTCTAGCAGCTTTGTTGGCACTGGAACTGAAAGCTGATTTGCTTGTTTTGTTGAGCGATGTCGATGGTCTCTATAGTGGCCCTCCAAGTGACCCCAAGTCGAAGCTAATATATACATATGTTAAAGAAGAACATCAGGACCAAATTACATTTGGTGACAAATCTAGGTTGGGAAGAGGCGGTATGACAGCGAAAGTTAAAGCGGCAGTTTGTGCTGCATACGCTGGCGTGCCTGTTGTGATTACCAGGTATACCCTGACTGTTATAAATGTAAGCCAGTGTGTCACTTTGCAGTTGGTGAAATTCTAATTGATAATTTCTGAAGGTAAATTAGCATGTTAATTTTTATGTAAAGGTATTTTAGAAGCTCATACAGTTTCTTTTCATATTTGAAGTTTTTAATTGTATTTTATTAATTCATGTTTTTAGCTTGCACGTCAAAATTTCACCTATCAAAATATCAATTTTAAAAACCGGAACAGAATTAATGAAAGTTTAGGCTCGGGTGACAAATAAACCTTCATTTATTACTTATCCTTTAGGTATCTAACACCACACCAATGCTACAGGTTTTATCATCTAGTGAAGAAATTGGAAATTTTCTTCAATAGCTTTCTGGATTTTATGATAAAAATTCATTAGAAGATGAGCAAAATTTCAGCATAGTGCAATAGAATTGAAGTAAGTATATATTCCACTGAGACTGGAGAGGCATAATGATTCTACCTAATGTTTTGCAGTGGATTTGCCCCTAACAGCATCATAAAAGTAATCGACGGGCAACGCATTGGCACTTTATTCCATCAAGATGCTAAACTACTAACTCCTACTAAAGAGATTGATTCGCGTCAAATGGCCATTGATGCAAGAGACTGCTCTCGGCGACTTCAGGTCAGGGATATATAGACTGTCTGATAATCTTGTAAAAGTCAGCATATTTCCAACAAATTTCAATTTAACACAATAATTAGAAATTAGATTGTAGTTGTTATGAACAAAATTATGGTTGTTGTTGTTGTTTCGGTGCAGGGTTTGTGAAAACATGTTATTGTTCCACTTATAGTTCTTAACAAGTTTTGTTGGGTTCTTACTTCTTACTACTGCGTCACATGACCTACAGCTGGTGAAATCAGATCATTTCTCAAACATACTTGGGAATGTAATATGCATCAATGATTTTATGCTGCAGGGAATTAATTCAGAAGATAGAAGGAACATTTTGCTGGAGATTGCCAAAGCGCTGGAGGCAAATGAGAGTTTAATTATGGCTGAAAATGCAGCTGATATTGCTGTCGCACAAGAGGCTGGATATGATAAGGCATTAGTGTCACGCCTTGCTTTAACTCCTAAAAAGGTCAGTGATAATGTCAACAGAAACCAGGTGTTTCTTTAATATGAAAATTTTTCTGGGCTGGGTACAGTAATCTTGCTTCCTTTTAATTCTGTAACAGATCTCTGCTCTTGCAAAATCTATTCGAGTGCTAGCGGACATGGAAGAGCCAATTGGTAAAGTTCTTAATAGAACAGAGGTAAGATCATCTTCCCTGAGTAAGCTAATTTATGTAAATGATGAATTTAATTTAACTGTTTATTTCAAACCGGTTAGCGAGTATTGACAAAGGAATAACGTATTTCTTCAACGTCTTGCTTGAGTTGGCAATGCAATTAGTGGGAAAGTGATTAAAAAATGTAGTTTTGTCATACATGAGTCTTTAGTATGTTGTTTGAACTATTGAATCCCTTTCCTTGGCACAGGTTGCTGAGGGTCTTATCTTGGAAAAGACATCATCTCCCCTTGGCGTCCTACTGATTGTTTTTGAATCTCGTCCAGATGCTTTGGTTCAGGTTTGTACATTTCTCCTAAAACTTAATATTAGCAACTGTTACTCACATCTGTTATTTAGCTTCAAATCTAATGTTTCATACTATAACAGATTGCTTCATTAGCCATTCGATCTGGAAACGGGCTACTTTTGAAAGGTGGAAAAGAGGCCAAACGATCAAATGCAGTGCTTCACAAGGTTGACTGTGCTCCTTTGTTAATTCGTATTTCCAATTTTTTACTGCGGCCTATAATTTATGTCGCAATCGTGTCTGCGTCTTTCAGTCACGGTAACAATACAAAACCAGTCAGCTGAAAATTGAACAGTTTACTAAAGATTAAAGCCTTGTGTCAGATGGATTGCATGCTTAAATATTATTGCTACTGTTTTACTTGATGCATTTGACAACCCTATCATTCTCATGTTTGGGCGTCTTTTTAAGGTCATTACATCAGCGATACCTGATACCGTTGGTCAAAAGCTAATTGGACTGGTAACCACAAGAGAAGAAATTCCTGATTTGCTCAAGGTTGGTACTGAGACTCAAACTTTGATAGTAATCCTTTTATTTCTGCTAAGGAAGTCCCACCATATTTCAGCTCGATGATGTTATAGACCTGGTGATCCCTAGAGGAAGCAATAAACTTGTATCCCAAATAAAAGAATCCACAAAAATTCCTGTCCTGGGTCACGCAGGTATCATACTCTGTTTTCCCATTCTGGAGTTCACATTTGTGTCCTATTGAAACTCAACTTCTTTTGCTTTTCAGATGGAGTTTGCCATGTTTATGTTGATAAGTCAGCTTGCATGGATATGGCTAAGCGCATAATTCTGGATGCGAAGACAGACTATCCCGCAGCTTGCAATGCGATGGTAGTACTGACTTGGATTATTTCACATTTAACTGACATTGATTCGAGAATGAACCTTGATATTCCAGGAAACTAACATAAGATTGTTGAAATGTTGATTAAACTATAAATCCAGGAAACTCTTCTTGTGCACAAGGATTTAGCAAGTAACGGACTAAATGAACTTGTGGCCGAACTCCAACAAAAAGGTAAACACGCACACCTCATTGATTATGTAACCATGGTGAAATTCCTACAAAGATTTGCCGTTGACAATATTTTTGGTAAACAGCCGTAAGAAAAACTGCATGTGCTGTCCATTCTGCAATAAACTGAAAATCTTTAGAAAAGTATTGCATATAGAAAAAAAGTGTTTGTGGGGCAATGCCATAAAATTGTCTTTAAAAATATAGTACTTCTCAATGGTTACTTAGTGTGGGGCACTGCCTTAGATATAATGAAAACAGTTAGTCAGTTAAGGCCTATTCTTTGTGTTCTAGTTTCCCTTCTGTAGAGAAGATGTCAGGGTGAATATTGTTTGCTAGATATACTTAGAGCATGCCAAATAAGTCCACTGAAAACTAGTTCTAAAACCCAGAGCAGCTGGATCAAAAAAAAGAGATGAAATAAGGCTTTCAGTTTCCAACACTTAGCCTTACTAATAGATTCGATTATCTTGATAAATTGACTTGTCTCTTTAGAACTTTTTCCTCCATATATATATTTGTTCACATGGTCAATGAAAACTATTAATCCATTTTTATCTATATACATGTGCAAGTACAATTAAAACCTGAGTCTGGACTCACAATGTTGCTACTCTCAGGTGTTAAGTTATATGGTGGGTCTCAAGCAGTCAGTTTGTTGAATATTCCAAAAGCAGCATCATATCATCATGAGTATAGCGCAATGGCTTGTACAGTTGAAATAGTGGATGATGTACATGCTGCAATTGACCACATACATCAACATGGAAGGTTGTCTTGGTCATCTGAGTTCATGTTCAGTAGCTTTTTTGAATGAAATCCCCAATTTATTCAATACGATATATTGCCCTTTATTTGCTTCCCCTTTTATATTTTTCTAGTTTGTTTTGCCATCAACTCACTCAGAGTTTTTCTCATTGCAGTGCTCATACTGATTGCATAGTTGCAGAAGACCTTGAAGTAGCTGATATATTCCTACATCACGTTGATAGGTAAGGATATTTTTGTGAGTTGTGCCGGTTGTTTCATTTGGTCCTTCAACCAAGAAACAGTACTCTGGTGTGGGCATTTCTCTAATCACCTAGCTTCTTAAGCAGTGAGGATCTGGCAACATTAGTAATTAGCAGAGAGCACCGCCTGTCATAACTCTCTTTTGTAACTCCTTATACTTACCTGAATATCTAGATATTGTAACTTACTGTCTTGTTGCTAATTCTGTTCACAGTGCTGCGGTTTTCCACAATGCAAGTACAAGATTCTGTGATGGAGCTCGTTTTGGGCTCGGTGCTGAGGTACGATTCATTCATATTGGCAAGCGATGAATGATAATAACTATGTCACATTGGGTTTAAAATCTTATTACATATTGGTACAGGTGGGAATAAGCACAAGCAGAATTCATGCACGTGGTCCGGTTGGAGTCGATGGACTCCTAACTACTCGGTGGTATGTTAATGCTTAAGAAATTTGCTTCTTTGATATTCATTCTCTGTTATGGAATTCCATTTGCAATATCAGTCTAGTCAGTCATGACTGTATTGTCGTCCTTATTCATATACATTATACTTTCTTCATGGATGTGGCTGCTTGTTCACGTGTTTCACATTTTCTAATCTATCCCAACATTTTTCAGGATTCTGAGAGGTAGCGGACAAGTAGTAAATGGTGATAAGGAAATTGTTTACACGCATAAGAATATCTTGGATTCGTGATATCACATCTGAACATCTTGGAGTACTTGAGCTTCCCTCTGAAGTGGCAATGCCTATGTTAATCAGGGCATGTTTTTTTACGCAGGGGACATATTTCTATTTAATTATTCATCCAGCATAACTCGATCCTAATGTAATAACAAAACCATTATCTTCTTCCTGCAACATGAAACTGAAATTGTACAGTTGTCTTTGTTTTGGTTTTTTTGATGACTCGGAATCTAGTGACTTGAATTGATAGTACCGTTTCCGATTATATTACTCCATATATGAGTAGTAATTAATTATTGCAACTTCAAATTCATTCACATTCCAGAAGATATTCATCAAATCGTGATTTATCAGTGAATGGATCAAATGATATGAATCGACTTCTGAAGATTACAAGCATCCTAATGATATGTACAATCTCATGCGCAGACGATCAAATGTGCAACACCTTCAGCAATGACGGCGACCCCGTTGGTCTTCCCGCATATGCTTTTATTTATAACATCATACAATTACAACCAAACAGCATTCCCACTTTTTGATTATAACCAAAATGCGCAATACATACACTTCTTCACACGAACAGTACTTCACATGCATATGCCACCTTTGCGTTTCATTTCATTCCACGACGAGTTGCGCCATATCGCCTTGGAGACTGCCCTACAGACATAGAAGCTGACGAAGACCCTCCTCTGGAATTGGAAGTTGCAGATAATCCACGATCAGATTGAAGTCCCTGTAGCTCAGAGGATTGAAAATGACCTGAGTCTCCAAGGAGCTTGATATATGAGTAAGAGGGAGACTCATTTCCAAGCACCGATCCTCCGTTTCCATTCTTGTATTTGACGATTGTCTTAAACACAAAAGGAATGATACCCTCCATATATATATCTTAGTAGTAAATTTATGATCTAGAGAAAGAAGAAAGCTTGTTTTGCTAGCTAGAGAGAGAATCAGAAGGAAATTTTTAGAAAGGTTTAGAGAGAGATTGGACATGAGCTACTTTGAGGGAAATATAGGCATATCTGAAACTTGGAATCGGTTACAAGAGAAGACTTTTGGGAGGATGGTTGGACGTGGACAGCATACATTGCATTGGATGAGATAAGTCCAGCTAACAGATGATTTAGAAGGCAAACTTGCACGAAGGCACTATTTTGAAAGCAATGTGTAACTTAGAGGGAGTTGGCGGATAGCTACAGCTATAGATTAAGAAGAAGGCAAGATATATATATAGGGAATGTATCATGTGGATCCTCTCAATTTGGTGGATCCGTGGATTCTCCTCTTGCAGCCGTTGATTGCATTTTTTGGACGCATCTTACCAAATCTGTTAAGCAAGTTTATAAAAATGTTTGAAAGTGATTGCTTTGTTCTCATCTTTAATTAATCTTTCTATTTGAACTTTGAACTTTGAAGTCGCCATTAACTTGTTTATATAGCTTGATTGTGCTTTCCTCAATATATATTTAAATTGTGTTATCATGTTGTGTGCTAGGTAGACTTCGCTAGCTTTGGAAAGCTTCCTTACATACATAAATGAGAGTGGCTTGCTTTGAAGTATTGCATCCAACGTTTTGTTGTTGGTTTGTTGAGTTAATCAGTTTATGTAAGTTATCTTTTTAGGTGGTCTTTGTCATGAACATATGCTTGTAGCATCAAACTACATTTGACATGTACAAGGATGGAGTTCAATACCAGACCTTCCAATCATAAGAATCAATCTCATCCTTTAAATATTCATTATATTCATGTTTTGAAACTCCATGATCATTAAGTATATCATTCATTATACATTGATTAAACTTTATATATATATATATTATATTCGTGATTATGTCCTCTTTCTCTCTTGCCTATGATACTGTGAATTTGCATACGTTCATTTGGTGACGGATCCAGACATTTTTAATAGAATGCGATAATTTTATAATATAAATATACTCTTAAACACAATCTTCTCCACATTTTTAACTTGATACAAAATGGTTTTAGACAATTTAACAAAAATATGGGCTTCCTGCCAAACAATAGAAAAATTTAAACACTCGTGCTAGAGTTTCGTAAGTGTTGTGTTTTCTTTGCCGGGGTAGCATAACTAAACTTTCACCGACGACGCCGTTCGAACTAGAGCTAAGCGCTGCACCTTAATTTATTTTCATATTGTATATTATTTGAATTTTATAAAAATAATTTTAAAAGGAAGGGTTATGTAGGGGTGATGAAATGATAATGGATGTTATTGTGAGGTTTTTCTGGATGTTATAATATAGAGAAAGTTTCCGGAATTTCATAATATAAAGATGACTTTCAGCAATAGCATAGTTTCAGAATTATTCCTTCAAATACACCAATTTCAGAGAAGTTTTTCTTCAATGAATCCTATGATATGATTAACAAGGTTCAGACAATCCCTCAAAATCACATGTAATTTTGAAGCTTATGTATGAGACTCTGGAATCTATTATTGCATTGCATTATTGCATTATTGCATAATCAAATAAATATTGGTTACATCTTAAGAACCAACTCGTTAAGTACTCGTTTGTGTCCTGATCTGTAAAAACTAGTAATATATTCGATACGTTCGACAAACAAGCTTCACTCCTATTTGAATATTTATTATCATGTCAACAAAAGAAGTTTCAAATCTAAATTATTTCTCAATCACTTGTAATATCATATAAATCGGATTTCATTGTCAACCAATAAACTAAGTGTTGGGGTGACACAAGATCCAACAATGACTAATAACTTCAATTCTAAACAACATAATGTCGCACAAGGAACATTGAATCAGTCCTAAAAATGTTCCTTTCGATGAAATATTCAATTTATGGGAGGCAGCAAAATTCGTCATCTTGGCTGAAATATTCTAATGATAACTTCCTACCATAAACATTTCTTGTTGGCTTTACCTTCAGTTTCATAATCATTTTGGATACAACTTTTAGAATCTTTTTGAATATTCTTGGACAGTTCGCTGCAGAGAGTTGGTTTAAATCATGAATGGGTTACACGTTACCGCATTGCACATTTGAAAAATTGCATATTTTAATATTGCAGTGAATGCATAGTCATTAGGACTGATAAGAAAATTACATGAATTTGTAAAAAACATCGGGCTGTGATTGACAGTTATATTAACCGTCGGATGGATTGAAATCAACAGTCGATATGATGTCTTTCTTTCTCACATAAAATATTATGTCCTCATCGAATCCTTTCTTATTTAGAGAATACTAAATACGGTTAGGATCGAGAGACGTAAGTTTTTGTGACACGAAAAAACTTAATCTCAAATGTGATTTGATAAATATGACGGTTAAAATTCAACTGAACTTTATTAATTTGACGGTTGTATTTGCAAGAACAACTGGCGGTTGAATTTCAGTATTTTTTAATTCAAATCTCAATAGATAAATTATAAATAATTGACAAACAAGATTGTATCTCAAAGTCATATAAATAATGTCTTTTTAAATTACCAATATCGTCATCAGGGTGGTAGCCTGATGGTGGGGAGTCTGACAAAGAATCCTCAGGTCAAGGGTTCAATCTCTGGCCTCACCAATTATTCTCCATTTGTTAGAGTTTGTTATTCCTCTCGCCATCGCCATGGGTGTGAATATGTCAGAGTTGTATGGAATACGTGTTTGATGTATAAGCTAGATGTGCTAACAAATATTCTTGTACTACATATACCACCTATCAAAAAAAATTACCAATATCAAACATTTCGTTGTCAGAAATCAAAAAGTCCAAAATAGAGAGGGGTTGATACTTCAAAACTTGAAGTTCCTTTTGACCTTTTCCAAACAAAAATTCAATCGGCATGTGGAATTGGCCAACTTTGCAGTATATAAAAATATTTTCATTCTCATCGCCCATTTCATCACCAACCCAACTTTTCTTCTTTCCGAGTTGCTCCCCCACATTAGCAAGTTTGAATCTTGAAACCGGATTGGAAGCCTTTATCAAAATCAGGGTTTCAGTCATCACCACTCCTGGTAACCTCTTAAATCTTATCATATAGATTACCCTAATGGATCCTTAATTTGCTTCAACTTTGACTCTTATAGGTTGGTTCCATGAAGTTATTATTGACCCATATGATCTGATATAAAGGTTCAGCTTTGAAATTAAGGAATATGTTTATACTGGATTATGGTGATTGTTTCCGTTATTTGATTCGTTCTTTGCTTGACCTAATTTATCAAAGACGATATGTAGCTTTATTGTCACCAAGCTAGTGCAGATTAAGGATATAATTGTTGTTGATGTTTCCATTCGGATCTGAGAGTTTTAGGTTGACTTACTAGGCTTGTGATTTTCGCCAGAAAGGCTTTTTGTGGAAAAATCGCCAAGTACCATTTAATTTATTTTGGGGGAAATATGTTTAAAGCTAATACAATTTTCACCAATTACTTGGATAAATTAAATGATGTGAATTCTGCTGTTGTTGGTCACTGTACTTTCGGGTAGTGCTAACTGTTAACGAGCTTGCTGCTTTTCTATGTATTAATGAGGAAACCAAAGACTGATGGTGTGAATGATCATGGAATAGGTGCAAGAAACTGAATTGAGACCCCAACTGTGTGTACTAAATCCCAGGAACTCAAAGCAAAGTTTGTATGGTTCCCTTCACAAAGTTTAACAAAGAGGTCATCATCCATATTTCAATTTGTAAAGCTATTCCATTACACTGAAGTCAACTACCAATCAATTCATTCAGATGTGGAGGTTTATATTTCATGGTCTAAATATTCAGTGGACTGCCAACAGTATTGGGATTGTTTGAGGCGGGCAGACTGCAGCTAACAGTTACTGTGCCAGCTAGAAGTTTGCAGGCAGTTTTGTAACACTTTTTGTTCTAGTAGATTTTAATTGTTCAAAGAAAGTTTGGGTATGGAAATAAATGTCTTGGGGCACTTTTTGAGGAGCATTTGCGATAATTCAGATTGGAAATATGCAGTCTTTTGGAAAAGAAAGTATCATCAAAACCAAACGTACGTAACTCACCTATTTGATTGTTTATAATTACTCATGATACTTTTGACTTGCATATATACTTCAACGATCCATTGGGTATAGGAATAATGGCCAATTATGCCATGGATTATTTCTAGCTGCAATCTATAACAGAGGCTTGTTAAGCTTTCACGCACTGATAGTCATTTTGCGTGGTTTTCAATTTCTCTAGGATGCTGATATGGGAAGACGGTTACTGTGATAATTTGAAACTAAAAAAGTCATTCAGAAATGATATTGTCACTCACCCGCAGAAGCACTTTTCTCCAGTTGGACGAGCTCTTTCTGAGATGGCTAGTGTCCAGTATGTTATTGGTGAAGGGTATAATCTTCTGCTTTTACTTTCCATCAAACATATTAGCAATCGGCATCAAACATAAATTTGTCCGAACATACATTAGAGTTATTTCCTTCGCAACAGTTTGTTAATGGTATAAATCCCAAATATAATTTTTTGTATTGGGGCATCACATATTGTTGAAATGAACATGCGGATACAAGTTTAATAGGGACTATCTGAACAGGATGAACTAAGGTTCTATGGTTTCTAATTCATTTTGTTGAGATGCTTCTTCTTGAAACATAAAGAAACTTGTGTGTTGCTCATGAACAGACTAGTTGGGAAAGTGGCATACACAGGGACTCACTACTGGACATCATCCAAAGATATTTTAGCTTTTGAACACTTTCTGCCTACTCGCGAGGTGACGATCTGCTTAAATATTTAACTGATAGTGGTTACTAAATTAATTCTATGTTAAACCCGGATGCTGATTTTTCTAAGTTGATAACTGCAGTTACCTAATGAATGGCTTCCTCAGATTGTAGCTGGCATCAAGGTAAATACGTCACTATAACTACTGAACTCAAACTGTTTGTATAACTCAAACTGCTTGTTTGAAGTTTTGTACATGGATGAAATTATTGCAATTAACATTTATCGTATACTTAAATTTTTATGCAGACTATTGTACTAGTAGCGGTTGCTCCATACGGTGTTTTGCAAATTGGCTCATTTGAAGTGGTGAGTAACATTAATTTACTTAATCAGTCTTTGTGATTTCACCTTGGTTCCATCTTTGAATACTAGAGATGGACAGTATCCCTCAACGCGCCCCTCAAAAGACTGAAGCATGGTATTTAAGACGGGTTTGATCATCTTAAACCAATCTTAAAAATGTGCAATGTGCCTCTAGTGCATGAGTTTCCTTACATCTGCTTACTGACAATGCATTCCTTTTACTTCAAGAATACAGGTTGCTGAGGAAATGGGTCTTCTTACTCGCATCATCGGGGAATTTAATGCAATTCAGAATCAATTTCTTATGTTTAGCTCCTCAAACAGCAATTCTGTTGCTCAATCAATGTTACCTCTTGAATCCATTCTCCCAGAAAACTCCGATAATTCAACTATTGTCACGGCAACCTTTCTTAGTGATGTATATTCAGAAGAAATAGATGAAATCTCTGAGCTACTATCCCCTTTAACTCCAAGCATGAAGAATATCAATCCACAGTTCACTATTGCTGATATTTTTCAGGAATTTGATGATCCTTTTCTTAGTTGCCCTCGCGATCTCTACGGAGAAGATACTGACATCCCATTTTCAACCACCAGTGCCATTAAGGTTTCAACTTTCCCACATTCATACAAATCTAGATACTATTACAGATAGATATGTACGCGTAGGTTATTTAAAGAAGTATACAAAAGTCACCTTTTTGTTCATGGCAGGAAGAAGAACCGGAGATATATCAGCAGCTCTATATTCCTAGTGTAGGGATATTCGATGATAGATCTGCTGGAATTATCAGCTCTCACATTTTTGAAGATAACCTAGAAAATATCTATGAACCTGCGGATGGTTTTGGGATTTCTTCTGCATATGAGGTTGGCGAGGCTCAGTCTATGTTGCTGCAACAAAACTTTGATTATTTTTGGGGAACTCTTATGCCAGATAACGATGCATTATCTGGTGACACCAAGTTATATGTTCAAGAACGAATGAATGTTTTCGCCAAATAAGTGATGCAGAAGATCTTTTAGGGGCTGTAGTTTCCGGTGCTTGCAATCAGACTGATAAAGCTCTAAACAATAGGAACAATCGTAGTGAGTTAATTCCGCAGGTGGCTACTGAACCAGCTTCTGCATTCCTGCTAGACTATACTGGATTGGATTCTTTTTGTAGTCAAATAACATCTGTTGAGGCATCTGGTAGTCGAGGTTCCTCTTCCAAATTTTCATCAACCACCACAACTGATTCAGTGAAGGAAGAACTGATACACAGTCATTTAACAAATGAAGAATATGCTGACAAGAAGTCAGCTGGGGGGTCCAAGCCACTCCTGAGGAAAACTAGGGATAAAGCAATTGATAAGCAGAAGCGTCGACCAAGGGACCGACAGTTAATACAAGATAGGCTTAAGGTGCTTCGCGGAACCTTGTTCCCAATGGTGGAAAGGCGAGTAAAGTGGCACCCTTGAAAACTGTTATATTCATTATTTGTTTCCATTATTCACATTTTAACCATCGCATTGTATTCACATTTGTTTCCCAATTTGCAGTTCAGCATTGATGGACTCTTGGAACGAACTATAAAGCATATGGTGTTTTTAAGGAAAGTGAGCGATCAATCACGGAAGTTAAGGGCATACCTAGAGGTATATGATGAGGTTTTGTAAGATTAGTTTCTTAGTGCTCTTTGCACATCACTAATTATGGGGATTCTTTTCCTCGTAAAAAGATTGAGAGGATTTCAGACATTTTTTGTCATGTAATTTTGAAACTCATTTTAGGTGGATGGCAAGATTAAACTGAAATCGTCCCAAATAAAGGATACTAGTAAAAGTGATGCAAGTTGGGCATATCAAGCCAACAGCGTGCATGAATTTTCCCAATTGTTGTAGAAGATCTTGATATTCCTGGACATATGCTCATAGAGGTCTTTCTTATCTCCTCTTCTTATGAAGCAACGGAATTCGTCCAGAATTCTCTTGCTCTTTTGATTACTCATTACATCATTTGAGGCGCTTTCATTTCCTGTAGATGTTATGCAAACGATCACGATCTCTTCCTCGAGGTGGCTCAGATGATATGCGGTTTAGATTTGACCATTGTTAAAGGTGGCATGAAAACACGATCAAGCAGCTCATGGGCACAATTTGTCGTCGAGGTATGATTTTCTAGTGAAGCCTGAACCCAATCCAAAATATTTGAAGTTCATGAGTACCGATATCAATTTATGCATTCATATCAGGTTCACAAAGGCTTCCAACGAATGGATGTTTTCTGGCCTTTAATGAAGCTTATTCAGCGGAACCCAAACCTCATATCCAGATAAATGTTCTGGCAACTTGTTCTTGAAACACTTTCACTGTAACCCTTCAACTCGATATGACCATTGTTTGTTCTGATCTATTTTGTAGTTTGTGAAATCATCTTATTTTAAATAAGATAGCAATGTAAAAGTTGAAGGTATGTCTGTGACTATACTTATTGGCTTTCATTAGCATGTCATTATATTAGTTGTACATGCTGTAGTCAATTACATGAATGTTGTTGCAGACCCTTACATGGAAATGCTGTATTCTAAACTGGTGCACACTTTCTGTGTATTTAAGGTAATCGCAGGAAATTACTATTTTAACAATTAATTACGAAACAATGATGTTATAATAGCTCCGTCATCATACTTTAGTAGCTATTTTTGCAAGTTCTCGACAAAAAAAAAGCAGGCCAAATTGGCTGTTCAACAGTCCTCATTGATCAAGCTCTCTCATTTAGGGTAATAGGTGATGTAACTGAAATAACTGATTCTGTAAAATTCTGTTACAACAAGCAACAGTTTTACTGCTGTTAGTTATAACTTGAAATTGTGTCAAAATATTTCAGCAGAGATTTATGAGTAACTTATTTTGCGGATTAAAAACATTTAAACAAGACTCTTTGCTCGGAAATCGGTGCACATTGAAATTAACACGTTTCTTTTTCTCTTCCTTCTCTCTAAGTTTACCTTACGAGAGTTTTTTTCTAGGGCTTCAAACAGCCCAAAACCTTTCCTACTTCATCACTGGCTTCAGTGATTGATAGTCTTCCCGAGCAACACAATGGTTGGTCCAAGTGATGTCTCAACAACAACCGTAGGCGACGCGATAGGAAAACACGTGGAGGTGTTGGCAGATAAGCTACGAGGAGAGCTGAGGGTCTCAGTGAAGGAATCGACGTGGAAAGCCGTTGAGGAGGATTTCAGATGGGCAGTGGTGATGAAGCTATCCACAGGAGGGACTATCAACGTTCAAGGGCTATCAGCTGTACTGAAAAAGGCATGGAGGCTCACTACAGGGGTGAGCTTCATGGCACGAAGTAATGACGTTGTGGTGGCAAGTTTTGACAGTGAACAGAACATGAAACGAGCTATAGAGGGAGGTCCCTGGTCATTCAGAGGTGCCGCTATCCTCATGCGACGATGGGTTATGGGCAGTCTACCGGAGGAACTCAACTTTGACAAGTTGCAGCTGTATGTTCAGGTGCATCAACTCCCACTCGAGCTAATGACCCATGAGATAGCTAGTGATTTCGTAAAACTGGCAGGAAGGGTTTGTCAAAACATGACACAAGATCTGGAAGTGATGCAATGGAGGTTCGTTCGCTTTAAACTAGAAGTTGATATACACCAGCCGCTCCGTCGAGGGTGTTATTTGGAACGGCGTAATGGCAAACCCATCTGGCTAGCTTTCAAATATGAGAGACCCCCCAAACTCTGCAAATGTGGAGTGATCAGCCACGACGCAACTCTCTGTACCATCAGTGGCGGTAAGCATAAATATGGGCTGGGAATCCGAGCGGAGTCCCTGCTCATTGAGGAACCGAAAGGGGAGGAGGACACAAACGCAGGAAATATGGAACCACCACCTACGGAGGAGCTAGAAAGTATAGAAACCGACAACCATGTGAGGTCTGACATGCTGATGGATGAGGGGACAAATGTTGCAGCGGACAAGGTTGACATGCCGAACGTTGCTGAAATTGTCAGAACAGCTGCTTCCATTACTGACAATGTTGTGCGCGAGCCAGCTCCTGACACAAGGAAAGCTCCTGACAAAGGAAAAGGTATTCTGAAGGAGCAGACACCGCTTTGTCGCGTTGTGCCATCAGATGGGCTGGACACCCACCTAGCCCAAGGCATGAACTTTGCTGGCCCAACTGTAATTAGCTATAGCGCCAATTTGGGAGAGGGACCGGGGACTGTTGCTGGGCCTACGATAATAAAGCACAAAAACAAGCCGTTAGGGGTGCAATCAAAGAAACCAAAGGACAAATCAGTCGGCGCCAAACTGAGAAACCTGGATCGGGAAGTGTTCAGTGAGGCCATTGGCCTTAAGAGGTCAGACTCAAAAAGTTTCAATGGAGCTAGCGAACCAACCCTGGGAGACATCGTATCGGCGGTGATCGCAAAGCGGTCCCGCCGAAGGCAATGATTCTAGTAAGTTGGAACTGCAGAGGGTTGGGGAGTGCCTCTGCAGTTCGTGCGGTGAGGGAGGTGATCAGCTCGAACCGCCCTCATATCCTCGGTCTCTTGGAGACAAATCGCAATGTTTCAAGCTGGGGACAACTACGAGTGAAGTTAGGGTACCTGAATTGCTTTGCTGTTGATATGAAAGGGCTTGCAGGGGGACTGGCTATTCTTTGGCATCAGGGAGTGGATTTGCAGGTGCGGAACTTCTCAAGAACGCACATTGATGCGTGGATCGAGTCGGATAACCCCTTCCGATTAACTCTCTTCTATGGAGACCCAGATGGTTCCAAGAGAAGAGATAGCTGGGCGCTCCTTGAACAATTGAGCCAGATGGATGACAGGCCATGGATCATCATGGGAGATTTCAATGAAGTCTTTTTTGCACATGAATCGATGGGGATCAGGATGCGTGACAGATCACGAATGCGTCAGTTCAGGGACGCGGTGAGCAGATGTGGTTTAGTGGATATGGGTTTCCAGGGTAACCCATTTACCTTCTCCAATAAACGTATCCACCCCTTTGAGGCAAGAGCTAGGTTGGATCGAGTCCTGGCTAACTCAAGCTGGCGTAACCTCTACCCGAATGCATCTGTTAGACACCTACAGGCCATCAAGTCAGACCACTGCCTTTAAAAATCTCTTTATAAGAACTGCTCAGCAGAGAACTCAAAAGCGTAGATTCAGGTTCGAGAAGATGTGGCTGCTCACAATGAGTTCTCTCTCAGCTGGTGAGTTCTGGAGCAGGGCATCCATGCTACCTAGCAGCCAGGGCATTTCTAAGATCCTCCATGATTACGGGAATGTTCTCTCTCAATGGAATTCGACGACGTTCGGAAATGTGCAGGCCAAGCTAAAAAAGATCAAGATGGAATTGGAGCATGTGCAATCTCTGCCACGTACACAAGATATGATTAACCAGGAAGGTAAGCTTACAGCAGACATGGAGGAGTGGCTGAGTCGAGAGGAACTTTTGTGGAGGCAACGTTCGCGCATTGACTGGCTCAAAGAAGGTGACCGAAATACCTATTTTTTCATGCCAAAGCTTGTCAAAGGAAGAAATCGAACAGAATCGACCAGCTGGAAAAACCTAATGGTGAGATTGTAAGTGGCACTACAGGTCTGCTACATATTGCTAAGAATTACTTTATGAATATTTTTCAAACTAATATTGTGCCTGAGTACATTGATTGGGACTATCATCTTCACTTTGTGCAAAGAAAAGTCACGGTGGAAACGAATACACATTTATGCTCACTAACCACCCCGGATGAAGTCCGAATCGCTCTCTTCCAGCTGGGCTCAAACAAAGCACCCGGAGTGGATGGCTTTTCTGCTCTCTTCTTCCAACACAATTGGAACAAGTGCCCGATGTTGTCTGTCGTGAGGTGCTGGGATTTCTTAATGATGGCAGGCTTAATGCGGATCTGAACACCACTGAGATAGTTTTAATCCCCAAGACCCGGAATCCGACGAAGATGGAAAACTTCCGACCCATCAGTTTATGTAACGTTGTCATGAAGATCATTACAAAGGTGTTGGCTAATCGGATCAAACCAACACTACCAGCAGTGATCTCTCTAACGCAAAGTGCCTTTGTTTCAGGTCGGCTTATCACAGATACATCTTAATGGCGCATGAGATCAGCCACTTTATTCGCACAAGGAGGGGTGGAGGGAAAGGTTATATCTCTCTCAAGCTGGATATGAGCAAGGCTTTTGATAGAATCGAATGGCCATTCTTAGAACGTATGATGCACCAGCTGGGTTACGATAATGCATGGATATCAAAAATCATGCATTGTGTTCAATCAGTGTCCTACAGGGTCAAAGTGAACGACAACCATTCTGATTTCTTTGCTCCAGGCCGTGGCATTCGCCAAGGAGACCCAATCTCCCGTACTTATTCATCATAGCATCAGAATGGATCTCAGCAGCGCTAAACTCAATGGTTGACAGGGGCGCATCAAAGGAATTCAGATTGCGCGCTCAGCTCCAACGATTACTCATCTGCTTTTTGCAGATGATTGTCTGATATTTCTCAGTGCGGAGCTTGATGAGATCCGTGCTGCAAAAGAGATCATCGACCAATATGAGGCACTGTCGGGGCAGACTGTTAATTACGCCAAATCCGAGCTTGTTTGTAGCCCTAACGTATCTGACCAATTGAGAGATGAAGCTTGTCAAATTCTTGGAGTATCGCACGTGGTAAAACATTCCAAATATCTTGGATTACCGATGGTTGTGGGACAGAACAAATCTGAAGTTTTCGGGGCTTTAGAAGAAAGGGTCAACGGGCGAACAAATGATTGGAATGCTAAGCTTTTGTCCCGCGCGGGTAAGGAAGTGCTTATTAAATCAGTCGCGCAATCTATCCCAGTGTACGCTATGCAATGTTATAAGTTACCACTACAAGTTTGTGGCCGACTGCAAAAAACCCTATCTAGGTTTTGGTGGTCATCAAAGAGTGGTCAGAATCCGATACATTTGGTTTCTAGATTTGTCATGGAAAAGGAAAAGCAGAGTGGCGGGTTGGGTTTTAGAAACCTGGTCCATTTTAACGATGCGCTTCTTATGAAGCAAGCCTGGCGCATCCTGGCGAAACCTGAGCTCTTGATGAGTAAAGTCTTCGCTGCCCGCTACTTCTCACACAGAGATTTCATGGCTGCCGGCATTGGGAATCGGCCGTCGCATGCTTGGAGAGGTATCATTGGTGTCCGTGATTGGTTGAAGGAGGGGCTAGTTCTGACTGAAGGTAGCAACACGCCATCCTAGAGGCTGACTAGTTCCGGGGATTTTACTACAAAATCAGCATATTGGTTGTTGCAAGCAAATGCAATCTCAGATAGAGGGGAATCATCGAACTTGAGAGCCTTGAAAACATTTTGGAGAGTAGTGTGGTCCCTAAAGCTGCCGCAGAAAATAAAGATCTTTATATGGCGACTCTTCCATAACGGTTTGCCGGATGCAGCCAATCTCCGGCGTCGAGGCTGTGTCACAAATCCCAGCTGTGTTTTTTGCGGGTACAAAACGGAATCCTCTGTTCATTTACTCAAGGACTGTTGGCGAGTCCAAGCCATATGCAATAATCTCCGCCTTTCTGTTTCGGTGTTTCGGACCGCTTGCTCCACGCCGGCTGATTGGATTTTCATCTGTTTTGAGTCCTACAATAAGTCAGACTTCCGGAAACTCCTGTGTATCTTCTGGGCTTCTTGGGATAACCGTAACTCTGCATGGCATGGCTCTCATATTACTGACGTTGGTGTGACATGTTCTAAAGTTTCATCAATTATTTTTCAATGGGACACACAGTTAAACCACTGGCCATGGCGTTATCATGCACTGGAGACATCAGTCTCAATTTTTTGCGACGGTTCATGGGCTCGAAACGGAGATATGGGTTATGCGGCGCTTTGGAGCAATGGAGTGGTGATTGAATCGGTTAGCCTGGGATGGGATTCTTCAGCAACCTGCTCGCGAGACGCAGAGGGCCATGCTCTGCTTGCCGGAATAAGGATGGCGGATTTCTTCAACCTTGTTAATGTGACCTTTTTCTCTGACTCCCTGGAGGTTGTGGAGGCCATTGGTCTAGGGTGGATCAGGCAAGGAAGCGTGGGCGAGTGGTTTATGCGATGTCTGGAAGAATTCAAAGCCCATGCTGGATGGCGTATATTGCATGTATACCGAGAGGAAAATGGTCTCGCTGATCGGCTTGCAGTTGCTGCAAGAATTTCCAAACTTCACTGGACAAGAAGGGATGCTTTACCTTACCTTATTTCTGGGTCTCTCACTGTTTAGTTTCCCCAGCCTTGTAGTTGTTGGTCTCTGTTCCTTTTTTGCTCTTTGTTCTGTTGGTTGTATGAGACTTGTAATCAAAAAAAAAAGACTCTTTGCTCGGAAATCTCTACTGAAACATACAAATTTATACTAAAAACTGGATTTTATTTTGGAAAAGAGTAAGGACTGAGCATCAACATCAGTTTACGGTAAGATATGAAATGAAACTATCGTTGCTGCGCTACATCACGCAGTTGTCTGCACAAGTTTTATTCATTACTCGAAACCTGAAAGATGGATGGGTAGAACTACAGACTACATATCAACTAAACAAACGACTCAGAAAGCTCCATTGACTTGGGATTATCAGTTCAAGAAAACTGCAACAGTGTGCTAACTTCCCTGGTGCTGGATATTCAACAAATGTTGCTTCGAAAAATCTCTGAAAATAAACGCAGATGCGACTGTTTAGCCCAAAATTCAGTTTACAAAATCTCTGAAAGTTTCAGCCAAAGCGTGAATAATACTAACCTTACGGGCAGTGCTTTTGACATATTCATCAATCACGATTCCACTTTTTTCACTCAGAATTTGAAGAACCTCATTTGAAGTAGCATCTGAAAGAAATCAAAGCATTATAAAGTATAAACCTCTGAAATGATGCAAATTTTAAATAACAAAAAAGTGAATGTTCATTCCATCAACCTTGTTTGCTTCTCCTAACTGCTGTTTTAATCGCATCTTTGATGGACTTTTCCAGTGCCGCATTATTAAACCCATTGCTTTCTGATGGTGTTTCTCCGGAAGATTGTTGCTGTCTGATTATCTCTTCTTCCAAACGTTCCATGGCTGCGCCGTTAACCAAAGAATAACCTCATTTCAGAGAAAATAGCAGGCAAAGGCTTAAAATTACACAAAGTTTGAAACAAACCTCTTATAGTGAATTTGCATATGAGAGGAAGTGGCTGATTTAAATCCCTGATCACTAAGAGTTCAGAATTTAGCTTCTTTCGGAAAGTCTCTAGTGCTGGTTCGTCAGTCAACGTCATTTCAAAACCTTGCGGCCACGTCAGAAGCATATTCAATTCACTTTCTACTGGAATTTTAGCTTCAGGACCATCCACCACGCCCAAGAATCTATTAACCTCATTGGTAATATGTTCATTCAAGCGTACTAACTCTGATGACATAAACAAAGAAAGTGCAACATGAGTTACAGAAAACAACAAAATGTTACTAAAATCGGCATTTAGAAAAAATAGGACAAACCCTTTTCCATCAGCGTTACTACACAGAAATGTTCAGGTACATGATGGGTGAGTGCATCAACTTCATCCTTTAACCTCTGAATGTGACGCCTTGCTGTAGGCAAATCCATTGTTGCAGCAGTAAGATACAGTTTGGTAAATGAGCTCCAAGAATGGAAGATTCTGCTTTTTGAAAGATGAAGACTGAAAATATGATCTCTGAATTCCCAATTATATAATCAAGAATTTGAATGTAACTGTAATAACTGATTTTCTGTTACATAATAAAGTTGCTGTTACTAACTTGTACCTAACTGCTTGATGGAATTTTAAAGAATCAGTTATTACTGTTACAGTACACTACTGCTGCAGTTATATTCAAAGCCTTGCACGTTTGAATTCCCAATAATATAATCAAGAATTTGAATGTAACTGAAATAACTGATTTTCTGATAAACTAGCATTTGTATTAAAGTTAGTTACAAGTAGTTCCAGCTGTAACTAACTTGTACCTAACTGCTTGATGGAATTTTAAAGAATCAGTTATTACAGTTACAGTGCACTACTACTGTTATATTCAAATCCATCTTTTGAAAAAAACTCAAATTTTGTAACTCATAATCAGACGACAGTATCTGTACAGTGTTGGCAGAAATATTAATTAGAATTTTTTTTGTAGCAGTAGACCACTTCATGGAATGCTGCACCTGCCAACTGGCAGTTCGGGCAAACATTCACTGGAAAGAATTTCCGGATCTGAAAGAATTTCCTTGTTTTTCATAGGGGAATTCAATTAATATATTGGGAATTAGTAGGACACAAGGGTTTTATTTAGCGAGCCATTCGTAGTTTTTAGTACTTGTTATTCGCAATAGCAATTGTTCAAAGGATGGTGAAATGAAAGGAAGAGAAACAGACAGTGTTATTCGAAAACACTGAAATTTTCTGTTTGGAAAAGAGAAAGGCAACAACATCAGTCTACCGTAAGAAATGAAACTAGTAGTTTCTGCAAGGTAAAACTTCAGACGACATATCAACTAAACCAACGATTTAGAAAGCTCCAATGACTTGGAATTATCATTTCAAGAAAGCTGCAACAGTGTACTGGTTCCCCTGGTGCTGGAGTTTCAACAAATGTTGCTTCAAAAAATCTCTGAAAACAC
>QZGG01003637.1:0-21710 GCA_006409495.1 Sedum album | reverse complement strand
GGGAAAAACCATAAGTTGTGCAAATGTGGCACGTTAGGCATGTAGTTGACACCAACTGACACAGGATACTCTTGGAGGATCACATAGCTCTGTAACGACTTCAGGTGAATGCCCCATAAAACGACTTACATTATTCCTAATCAAAATCTGAGTCTCTTGTGTATCAACAAAATCCCTTTGTGAAGAAAGATTTGTTTTTCCATCTATCACCCTTTGATGGACCTCGTCCACCGCCGAACCCAAAAACACTGATTTGGGCTCCAAAGAAGAAAGCTCCAAATGAGAACCTTCAACATAATGCAGAGGAGAATCAATTTCAGAAACGTGTGAAGCAAGATCAACACTCCCCACCGTGGCCGCCTCCTTTAAAAACACATCTAAAGCTTCACCAAATTCCAAAAGAGACTGAAGATACAGCACATGAGATGCAGAAACCACATTCCTACAATCTCTAGCAGCTCTGATCAAATCCTTCCTCTCCTTACACAAACTAACTAAACACCCCTCGCTCATGCAGATATTCAAAAAAGTCCCTTCACCACCTTTTGAAGCCCCGCATCCCATTTTATGAAAAATATCGAATCTTTACACTTTAGAAAACTTCCAAGTCCAAATCAAAACACTTGCAACACAATGAAAATCCTAAACTACACAAAAATCCCTCATCAAATAACAACAATCCTATAACACTAAATAAGGTGGTCAATTCTTGTAACCAAATCACCATCAAACTTTGACTTAATGAAACCAAGGAGAATCGGAAAACAGACAATCCCAAAACCCGACTCAAAAATAGAAGTAGAGTAAAGGCCAGCAATAATCAATAAATGCTGGGAAATTCTCTGGAAATAGTGCATTGAGGATATGAGAACAAAGGTACAAACTTTAATGTTTGATTTTCAATTATGTCATTCTAAAAATGTTAAACATGACAAATAGAAGCAAAGTACCCATAAATCCAAAAAGGTAAAAATATAGAAATTAAAATCACAGATTCTATGCAAAAAAAACAAGATTCATGTATTTCCAATTTTAGCAGAAATTAAGGAATCGAAACCATACAGTTGAGTTTTCCAATTCCATTGCCACCAGGATCCCAGCTGGATCATCATGAGATCCTTCTCTCTAGTGGGTCGTCGTCGACTTCGTTGGGAGAATCTTCGTGGCGATTGATTCGCCATTTTGGGTGTTAGGGTTTGGCTTCTGGCTGGAGAGACAGGTGGCGCGTGACTTTTTCGACCACGCGCTTGTCTCTTCATAATTCAAAAGATCAACAAAAGAACCGATCATTACTGCTACACATCCAGTTGTTCGAATCAATCTACAATTCCTCGGTTTAATTTACAATTCCTCGGTTCAATTGACAATTTCTCGGCTCAATTGACAATTTCTTCGTTCAATCATCACTCTCCCCAAGCTTCCTTATTTTGGCATCATCTACCTAATTAGGGTTTATCGATCTCGGAAATGAGACGAATCACGACATCGCCATTTCCGCTACTAATCTTACTCTCACTATTCATCCACTTCGCCACACACTCATCGGCTTGGAAGAAGGACGAGTTTCGCGACTGCAATCGAACTCCATTCTGCAAGCGCGCCCGATCTCGCACGCCTGGTTCCTGCAATTTGATTGCTACGGATGTCCTGATCTCCGATGGAGACGTTGTTGCGAAGCTTGTGGTAAAATCTGTAGGAAGTGAGAAGAACGGGAATGAGACGGAGGTGGAGGTGAAGAAGCCATTGGTGTTGAGATTGTCGGTGTATGAAGGTGGGATATTGAGAGTTAAGGTGGATGAGGATCAGAGTTTAAATCCAGTGAAGAAGAGATTTGAGGTGCCGGATGTGGTGGTGAGTGAGTTTGATGAGAAGAAGCTGTGGTTGCAGAGACTGGTGGATGGAGATTCTTCGTCTGTGGTGTATTTGAATGATGAGTATGAGGCTGTGGTGAGACATGATCCGTTTGAGGTTTATGTGAGGGAGAAGGGAGTGGAGAAGAGAGTTATTTCAGTGAACTCGAATGGATTGTTTGATTTTGAGCAGTTGAGAGTTAAGAAGGATGGAGAAGATTGGGAGGAGAAGTTCCGTTCGCATACTGATACCAGGCCGTTCGGTCCCCAGTCTATTAGTTTTGATGTGTCGTTTTATGATGCTGATTTTGTCTATGGGATACCCGAGCATGCTACTAGTTTAGCGTTGAAGCCGACTAGAGGGCCGGGTGTGGAGGAGTCTGAGCCGTATAGGTTGTTTAACTTGGATGTGTTTGAGTATATTCATGATTCCCCGTTTGGGATTTATGGATCTATACCATTTATGTTGTCTCATGGTATGGCTCGTGGGAGTTCAGGGTTTTTTTGGTTGAATGCTGCGGAAATGCAGATTGATGTTCTGGCCGCTGGTTGGAATGCTGAGTCTGGTATTTCGCTGCCTACTTTGCAGAAGAGGATTGATACACTGTGGATGAGTGAAGCAGGTGTATTTGATGCCTTTTTTTTCGTAGGTCCTAAGCCCAAAGATGTTGTGAAACAGTATACTAGTGTTACTGGTAGGTCTGCAATGCCGCAACAATTTGCCACTGGGTACCATCAGTGTAGGTGGAATTATAGGGATGAAGAAGATGTGAGAAATGTGGATGCTAAGTTTGATGAACATGACATCCCATATGATGTCTTGTGGCTGGATATTGAACATACAGATGGCAAGAAATACTTCACATGGGACAGGATGTTATTCCCAAACCCGGAGGAGATGCAAAATAATTTGGCTGCAAAGGGAAGACATATGGTCACAATTGTTGACCCGCATATTAAGCGCGATGACTCATTCCCATTGCACAAGGAAGCTACTGAAAAGGGATATTACGTAAAGGATTGACTGGAAAGGATTATGATGGATGGTGTTGGCCTGGTTCATCATCATACTTAGATATGTTGAGCCCTGAATCCGATCATGGTGGGGTGGGAAGTTTTCTTTGGAAAACTATGTGGGATCGACTCCTTCACTTTACATTTGGAATGACATGAACGAGCCTTCTGTTTTCAACGGTCCCGAGGTAATGCAGTTTCTTAACGGTTTTTATTACTATGTGTACCTTTAGGATTTGAAAATTTTACGTGTTTAATAATTGCAATTAAATCATCAAGTCTTAAATTCTTAAAATCTAAAATATAGATATCAAATTGTAGCCTATGTATTTCTTTCATATAGAAAGCACAACCATCTCCATCCGTTGAGTTTAGCGTCATGTACGATAGGAACAAGTTAATCAGCTGCATACATGCATGTTTGGAGTAAATGTAGTTGCTCCGATAGTCATCCAACTTTTTTTATTCAGTTGCACCTAATCCTGTATTTGTCATTGCAAAAAAGTCAGCGATGCAATTCATTGTTGTCTTAAAATTGTTATTTTTTAAATTTAATTATTGGGTAGAGGACTAGAGGCTATATTTTTATTAACGTGTGACTAACTTCTTTAACAGGTGACAATGCCTAGGGATGCCTTACATGTTGGAGGTGTAGAGCATCGAGAGGTGCACAATGCTTATGGATACTACTTCCACATGGCTACATCTGACGGGCTTGTAATGCGTGGAAAGGGAACAGATAGACCTTTTGTCCTGTCTAGAGCAATATTTGCTGGGACTCAAAGGTACGGGGCAATTTGGACGGGTGACAACACAGCCGACTGGGATCACCTCAGGGTATCTGTTCCCATGGTTCTGACACTTGGTCTTACTGGGATTTCATTTTCCGGTGAGCTATCTGTAATTATAGTCACGTAAACATTGAGAAACTTCTTCTAATGGCGTGCTTATAGTATCTGTGTTAATTAAGGTGCGGATGTTGGTGGATTTTTTGGTAACCCGGAGCCTGAGCTCTTGGTACGTTGGTACCAGCTAGGTGCCTTCTACCCATTTTTCAGGGGCCATGCCCATCACGATACTAAAAGACGAGAACCTTGGTTGTTCGGGTACATATATCTTCTAGAATATTTTATTCAAAGTTCACAATTATAAGGCAATAACCCATTAGTTTTCATGCAATATCTTATATGTCATTTCATTGTTGCAGCGAAAGAAACACAGAACTCATCAGGGAAGCCATTCATCTTCGTTATTCATTACTACCATATTTTTACACCTTATTCCGGGAGGCAAACACTACAGGCATTCCAGTCATGCGACCACTGTGGATGGAGTTTCCATCTGACGAAACTACATTCAGCAATGATGAAGCTTTTATGGTTGGTAACAGTATTTTGGCACAAGGGATCTACAGTGAGGTACATAACCATGGTGTTAGTTGCTAGTGGTACTTATGTCAAATTGCAGAAAACTTAATTTACTCTCGTAACTTGTATCATAACAAAATTCGTTCTCTTCGTCAGAAAGCAAAACATGTGTCAGTTTATCTTCCTGGAGATCAATCATGGTATGATCTGAAAACTGGTACAGCATATGAGGGCGGTAAGACCCACAAGTTGGAGGCCAGAGAAGACGGTGTCCCTGCTTTCCAAAAGGCTGGAACCATTATTACAAGGAAAGATCGTTTTCGAAGAAGTTCAACTCAGATGGTGAATGATCCTTACACTCTGGTACGTGCATGCTACCACTTGATATGTTATGGTCTTCAGGCCAACGCATGTTTGTTTATGCGCAAATGTGAAATAGTTTTCTATGGAAAAACGTGTTTTGTTTTTTTCTTTCTAATAACAGAATTTAGTGATGCTTTGTTTCTTATGTAAAATTGGTAATGCTGTGATCCCATAATTGTTTTGCGAAGTTCTTGATCATTAATATGCTCTTTGTGGTTCATTGTTTTGGAACAATTAACTGATGGTGCCTTGATCCTCTAAACTATACTCATTACTTTAGTTAATATTGTTTGAATTTTGTTATCTGGTGTCATCCAGTTTCTGTTTTCTTTTGTTCTCTTTTCCAAATAGTCTCACCTAAGGTTTTCTGTTTCTGTAGGTGATTGCTCTCAACAGTTCTAAAGCAGCTGAGGGTGAACTCTATATAGATGACGGCAAAACATTTGAATTTGCCAAAGGTGGATTCATCCATCGCCGCTTTTTGTTTTCAGATGGAAAATTAACATCCTCAAATGCGGCCCAAGATGACAACAAGTTTACAACCAACAGTGTAGTCGAGAGGGTGATTATTTTAGGACTCCCTCATGCACCGAAGGGTGCGATCATTGAACCTGCCAACCAGAAAGTAGACATCTCGTATGGACCCCTGTGGCTACTCAATCAGAAATCTCCTGGTGTAGTAACTATTCGCAGACCCAACCTTCCAATCGCCGAGGATTGGACTGTCAAGTTTCTGTAGAGCATACCCATCTACTAGTCACTTATAGCTCATCAAACATCGGATACAACATGCTATTTATTCACGTACTGTACTTTTTAGACAGTCGGTATGCTATTTTACGGTTTTACCTTTACTAAGTTCCCCAGTAAGATGTTACAACTTACTAGAGTCCAGTCGATTTTTTCTTTATCACACAATGGCCCTTGGAATTTTAATAATACGAATACACCCTGTTCTTTTCAGTTACTACAACTCTACAAGACGTTCCGGCGGCAGATTCACTTCTTTTGATCTTTCACCGCTGCCCTGTCCCCTATGGTCCTGGTAGTTTCCTCGGCTGGTGGCCGCAGCTGGTTCACGGCCTTCTAATCTTTCACCGCTGCTGTCTTTGTCGGAGGCTCTGTTTTTTGATGTTCCGTTTTTGAACGCTCATCTGATCACTGGATGGGACGTTTCCTTGTGTTTCTGCTGAAAGGGGATGGTGGTGAGCTCTGCTTTTGGATCGTTTGTTCGGAGCTCTGCTCCGTCTACTTTTGGCTGCTTCGTTGGCTGGTGGTGTCCTGGCCGTGCTGCTGCTCAGCCTGTTGTGGTGCTGTTCAGCCGTCGCTCAGCCTGCTGCTCAGCCTGTCGTCTTGGCGGTGTAGCCGTCGCTCCGGTGGCTGCTGCAGTCGTCCCTCGTTTCGCCACGTGTCAGCTTCGCGCCACAGGAACGTTGTTACGCTGGCTGCTGCGTGGTGTTTCCTTGTGATGTCACGTGGTAGCTTCTCTAGCTGCCATGTGGCCTTCCAATTGGCTGCCCTGTTTTCAGCTCTTCCCAGATTATATTTTTGAAGCTTATCCGTCTTAATCCTTTAATTTTACAGGGTTCTCGGAAGTGTTGACAATTACGGCTGTCTTCCTTATTGCTCACTCGTTCAAATTTCTGTCAATTTTTTAGTTAGTTATTCTTGTACTTACCGAGGCAAATGATTCGGTTTAGTCCTACTAGTTATCTTTATTTGTTCTTGATTAGATCGAGTCAGGCTAAATTCATTTTAGCTTTTAAACTCCTTGAGTTGTACTCTTTGGGCATTGCCCTATCTATAAAAAAAAAGGGAAAATTACAAAAACATCACCTGGACTACCACCCAATTTCAAATTAAGGATCGGACTACCTAAATTTTCAAATTAAGGACCGGACTACCTCAATTTTCAAATTAAGGACCGGACTACCTCAATTTTCAAATTGAGGAACAGACTATCTCAATTTATTTAGGTATAATTATCAATATAATGAAATAATTGAATTGATATAAAAATAAATTAGATCCAATATTTAATTTATAGTGTGAAAGATCTAGAAGGACATAGCATATTTGTAAAACAGTGGGTCGAAATCTAAACAATTGAAATTTATCAGTCAACGGTTGCGATTAAAGTTGGTTATGAATAAAAATGGGTGGTTAATAAAAAAATAACTGTCAAATCCATCAACTCATATGTATTGCAAATTCAGCCGTCAATTTAATTAAAAACCAACGACTAAGATTGTCATTTGTTTATGAAAATATATGATCTCTTGATCTTAACCCCTCATTATATAAATTCCATTCACCGGAAACTAATAATTTTAGTTATACATATTTGACTAATTAAAAATAGAATGCATTCATTATAGATAGTCTAGATTGTATTTTGTAATTTATTATTTTCAATCAGGATCCTCATATCTTAATTTGATCGATTAAAACATCAACTACATTCAATACTAACATATAGCTATATATTCTAATTTTTAACATCATCAATTTATCTAATGAGTATATAAATTAAATATTGGATCTGAGGATGGATAAATAGTGTGAGACTTCAATTATTTCATTTATTGATAATTATACCTAAAAAAATTGAGATAGTCCGATCCTCAATTTGAAAATTGAGGTAGTCCGGTCCTCAATTTGAAAATTGAGGTAGTCCGATCCTTAATTTGAAATTGGGTGGTAGTCCAGGTGATGTTTTTGTAATTTTCCCAAAAAAAAAACTCTACAAGACGTTCCGGGAGGTAATTGAATTTATTCTTGACCCCTTTAGTTCTGTATATTACATTATAGTGGTTCAAGTATGTATACCTACAGTCAGTGTTATTAAACCCGACCCGGCCCGGCGGTTGACCCGGTTAACCCGGGACCCAGGTACCTAATCGGGTCGGGTCCCTTATTGACCCTAAAATGCAAGTGACCCGGGTTGACCCAATCAACCCGGACGGTTCAACCCACGACCCGCTCGGTTTATCCCTTGAGCCCGATCAAAGCTCGTTTTACACAAAAAATTATTACCATACGCAAACTCAAATAGAGCTTGATAACTTTGAAACTAATTAAAGTCCCAAAGATTATACTTCGATTTAGCCAACTGGCCAAGCGAAGTCTAAATTTTGGATCGAATGGGCTGTATATTTATACACCATTCTCTACTCATTCTTGCAATGTTGAGCGGTGTGGGATATACGTCCGCGGACCCTTCATGATTTATTTCCGCGGACCCTTTAAATTGTTAAGGGTCCGCGGAAATAAATCATGAAGGGTCCGCGGACGTATATCCCACACCGCTCGACATTACATGAATCAATAGAGAATTGTGTATAAATATACACCCCATTCGAACAGCAACCATATTAGTGTTGAAGTGCAATCATATTATATATAACTCGAGTGTAATACGAGATTTTAGTGTTGTAACAAATTTGTGTGTACACTTAATATTAAATATTTGACATAAACATTGACCCCAGGGTCAACCCGGGTTGACCCTCCAACCCGTTGACCCAGTGTCGAAACCGGGTCGACCAACGGGTCGGGTTTCACAACACTGCCTACAGTATAGTCCCTTATCCTTATCGGTGGAAACGAGAAGCAGCGAGGGGAAGCATCTAGAGAGATGACGACGCTGCAACCCGTTGCCGCGACGGCTAGTCGGCTTACGTGCGGCTTAATACACAATGCAAATGTCTGCCGTCTGCGCGACGTGAGCGTTAGGCGACTGCGGAACGGTGGAGTATTTAGAAGAGGATTAAGTGTGTCAATGTCTACTGGAGCGACGGAGCCGCTAGAGGTGTGCGTGAAGGCTTCGATTACGACGCCTAATAAGCTTGGTGACTGTGAGTGTTCTTGTAGCTGTTGACTTTGTATTCAAAAGTCAAATGTGTTTCAATTTGGATTTGGCTTTGCACATTTTTGTGTGTAAAAACCTAATTTGAGAAACTATAAGATATTCATAATGATGTGATTCCATAGTTATGAATAAATTATTGTATGAAGGTAGTCGATAATGTTGCTCTCTAACTTGACGTTTTTCAGGTCCATTCTGTCAAAGGGTGTTATTAACTTTGGAGGAAAAGCATCTTCCGTATGAAATGAAGTTGGTCGACTTGGCTAACAAGCCTGATTGGTAATGTTTACAGATGCTGTTTTTATTGTTGGTGTGTGAGTTCATTTTGAGAGTGTAAGCTACAGTATAACAGGTTTTAATGTGTAAACTTGTGCTGTTTTGTAGGTTCTTAACACTTAGCCCGGAAGGTAAAGTGCCTGTGGCGAAACTTGATGGGAGCTGGATTGCAGATTCGGATGTTATTACTCAAGCCCTGGAAGAGAAATTTCCAACGCCTCCACTTTCAGCTCCTCCAGAGAAGGCTACTATGTAAGCAATTTTCAGATTTTTATGTTGGTAGGCAGTAAGTATCTTTAATCGAGTTCTGTGGCCCTGTTTAAGACTGTAAAAATAAAAAAGAAGAGTAATTGAGAAACCTATGTACATAGGAATCTTCAAATCCGATGAAGAATATCATGGAAAGAACTTTTGATAACAGATAAGTCATTGAAATAGTTTGTATAGGTGCAAAATTGGTAACTATTTATTTTTCTGTAAATTCCATCCTGTTTTCTTGTAGAGGGTCAAAGATCTTCTCGACATTCATCGGATTCTTAAAGAGCAAAGAGGCTTCAGATGGAACTGAGCAGGCATTATTGAATGAGCTGACTTCTTTTGATAACTACATCAAAGATAATGTGAGGCTCTGCGATCACTAATAATTTTCTTTTAGAATCCCGTGTCATTTTATACTTAATTTAAATTCGTTTATTTTCATATCTTAAAGCTAAACTGTGACTTCATATAAGCTAGACATGAGCATAAAAACTTCAAGAACTTAATTCCTCAGTTTTTATTAAGCTAGTAAAAGGTTCAGTGATGTGAAACTGAAAGTGACTTTACGTTACCTTGCCGATCTAGGGTTGTTGTTTTCCTGATTTTATTATGTTTTGTTGTTACAAAGGGTCCATTTATAAACGGGAGGCAATTTCGGCTGTTGACCTGTCACTTGGACCAAAACTGTACCACATGGACATTGCATTGGCCATTATAAGAATTGGACGGTTCCAGACTCACTTCCAAACCTTAAATCATATATGAAGGTATTAAATTTCATCTGGATCAGCGCATATGTTCTGTTGTCTGGGTTAAGAGACTTAGATATCTGATCTCTTCTCATACTATGTACATCTGGTTTAGAGTTATACACATGACGGCGTAGCATCTTCTCTTTATTAAAGGATTAGTAGTTGAATTAAGTACTCAAATTTTCTAGATTACTGGCAACTACTAAAAAAATCCCGTTTATGTAAGTTTGTTGTAATTGCATAATTTTGTATCTCAAAGTCTACGACTAAGATATGTAATGCAATTCAAAAATATTTATGAAGCGATATATAATATCAAGTTGTCTGAGGAGTAAACATAAATTTGTCACTATTTTAGTTTTAGCTTTAATCTAGTTATCTCCAATAAATATTTTGGTTGGTTGTTGAGCCTAGAGGATGCATGTAATCTAAGAATGTATGATCAATTAGTGAATTTTCCAAGGGTATTTTTCTATACTTCCAAAACAATGGTTATACAAGTTATGCATCCTTTTGTGATAACTTTGATATCCATATCCTGCAATATGTACTCAAAAATTATTAGAATCGAACGTTACCAAATATTTTTAGTGAGAATGTGTTCCAATATTTAATGGGTCTATGTTTCATTGAAAATCATCATATGGGATTTTTAGTGTACCATATGTATGCTCATTTTAATGTAACTTTTTATTCATGCTGGACAGACAATCTTCTCCTTGGACTCATTTGTAAAGACTAGGGCTGCTCCAGAAGATGTAATTGCAGGATGGCGACCAAAAGTAATGGGATGAAAGTGCTTTGAACATCTTCTTAAACCTCAGATATTCTACTGGTTGCCAAATGTATAGAAAAGCCACTGTTCGAGTCTGAAATGTAGGACTGCGGAGTTCTACTGCAGCTTTTTAAAATAAAAACATGATCAAGGTGGTCAAAAGTGATCTTATTAGTTTAATCAAACTTTCCTCAAGTTCAGGCCTGTAAAGATTAAAGTCAAATGCCTGGCAAGTGATCAAGATTCAAGACAAAAAAGAAAATGGCTCCTTCAGAGCACAAATTAGGGTAAATAGCAGGAGATGTCTTACTTTTTTCGCAAAGGCCGACTGTTTAATTACAAGCTAACTACTGTGGTTTAAACTTCAAAAAATATTTGCTACCAAACTAGCAGATTGTATGATGCAGCGGTACGATTGAAACTGTAGGTATTTATCAGAGATCAGCTATATGATGTACTAGACTGCTAATTGGTGATCAAGAGCGTAGCTTCTAGAATATGGACCCAGAATCGAAATGAAATGCATGTATTAACTTCCAGGAGAAGACTATTGTTGTAAGAAGATTTTACTGCTATGAGTAAAAATGGATTGTAGGAATGAAGAGGTTTCAGATTTCTATGGCACTTGGCAAACTCGAGTGGACCAGGAAGAAGCATTGTAGGTATGCACTTACATTTAATGGAGACGTGGATCTCAGACCACATCACAAATTTAGGGCAGCAAGGCAGCCTTCTACTGCTTGCAAAAGTCAGTCACTACATCAACTACCGTCAAGCTAAAGGATTTGAGATCTCAACTCAAAACTTGCAAATAATTATTGATGTTTTTACATCATAATTAGTTTTAATCATACCTCAAAAAGGAAAACAGGTATAAGGTTCATACAGTTTGTAACTCAAAACAGAAACAACATTATGCTTGGACCTTCCGAACTTCAATGTGGTGAGTTGAATCCCTACGCCATATTGACTGTGTTCCACTTTGGACAATGGTCACATGCTGATCCTCTTTGATAAGGCCTTTACTCTACACCGCAGACATAGAATTAGGCTACATTAGTAAACATCACATAATTCGTTCGTAGCTATGCAACGACACAAACCTTCAAAAGATTTAGAGCTTTAGTAAAGGTCTCCTCAGCATCACTGGAGAATTCCATGGTAATGGGCATCACACCTTGATAGAGAACAAGCCTTTGTTTGATCTTGTCACTGACAGAGAACAAAACATATGAGACTTTGGATGTGTTTTATACAAAGTGTTCTGTAACCCAGAATTTCAAAAGTTCTTAAAAAAGAAAGATATATCCAGCTTCTGACAGCAGGAAGAAAGAACAGCTCAAAAGTGTAGCTGAATTTTCAATACCTTTTTATCGCATTAACAATATACTTTAGACTAGTAAAATCAATTCAGAAGTTTGCAATGACTGTAATTTGAAAAACTTACTCATCTGTGAACGCAAAGATCATTGATGAAGGTCGGTAGTGACTTAAAAGTACAGCCATGGATCCGTTTTAGTGAAAACTATTATCGGAGTGTTGAGAGTATTAGCCATGGTTGTTGCATGGCATGCAAACATTTCTCCCATGTGACTCTGCAATGGGCCGAATCAACCGTCAAAATGTAAATGTGGTGATAGTAAAATGACATAGTAAGATTGTTTTTTATTCCATTCTAACCCTGTCCCCTGCAACACTGATTTAATAACAGATGTACAATGAAAAGTAGTTCCTATAATTCATGCTCGCACAGAGCTAAAAACACATTCTTCCATTACCGAGGACATAAATCTGTAAATTTCTCTCTATGTGACCAAACTTACCACTGAAGCAGTAGATTGAATTGGAGGGGTAGAGCTGTGCGGTAAACTTGACTCGGTCCTCAGGGCTACAGTGTGCATAACTTTAACAGCTTTCAAAGGGTATCTACAGAACAGTCGAGGAGAACAGGTTATGGGACAAATACAAAACCGCAAGAGAAATTGAGCTTTATACATTATATCTGTAAAAATCAGTTGCATCCTGAAAGGAGAAAACGAGATGGTAGAACCGTCCATAAACCAAAGTCTAACACCTGGGGAAAAGTTATACAAAACGAAAAAACAATGATAAGATAAAACCTTTCATTGACCAAAATCAATTCAATCCCCATACTTGTAGTTATCATTTATCAAAGGTGTTTATAGGGCAATAAGAAGCATCAAAAGCACGTGTCAAAAGTTAGTCACCATATATTTTAAGATATAACCATTCGAGACATTTATAGACAAGCTCTACAATAGCCCGGGTGATACACGTGGAAAACATTCTGATAACTAAAGCTGTAAGGGTTGTGCTGAATAATTAACCATTGATGGTAAATGAGTAAGTCTTACTTTCCATGAGCAGTTTCTCCCGAGAGCATGACAGCATCAGCACCTTCGCGAACTGCAATTGCAATATCTGAGACTTCAGCCCTAGTCGGTGTAGGATGATTGATCATGCTTTCCAGCATATTGGTAGCCACAATTACTGGTTTCTGCATACTGTGACACCGTCTAATGATGTCTTCCTGTGACATAAAGATAAGACAAATGAGTACATTTAGACCAAATAGACCCTTCAGTGTTATTTGAACAAACAATAAATAGCTTATGTGAATTTGTGATTCACAGATTTCAGCAAGGCCATCATCCATTTCAAAACTCTACAACTCATGATCCGATCTGTTACGACTTGGAACTAAAATCACAACTAGAACCCAAAGTTAATTCTTAGCAATAAATGTTAAAATTCAGCCATTGCTACTTTTTCTTTTGGACTAAGTCAACCGTAAAACACTAAAGAGTTAAGACACATAAATGAAATGCAATATGAAGGCAAAAATACTACTATAGTTACCTGCAACAAAGGTACTTCCTCTATTGGTAGTTCAGCTCCCAGGTCTCCACGTGCCACCATAGCCTACATAATTTCCAAATTCCAATTCTAGATAAAATCTACTAGTGCAGAGAAAAACTAATGATACTAAGGCAACGTACATGAGTACTTGACATTTGACAGAATTATTTTTGACGCGGAACTACTATTTTGATTTATTATTGATGGTAAAAGTAGATTTGCAATGGTGTTAGTCATTTTCTGGAATGACCGAGTTCGTACACTACTACTCATGGTTGAACTTAGACGTGCCGAAATGATAAAGGATGTGTAGTTTTCCAAAGAATAAACGCTAACCCCATCAGATGCAGAAAGTATTGAGTGAAGATTAGGTATTGAGTCAGCACTTTCAATTTTTGGAATGACATGGATATCTGCTCCACAGCCTACACAGACAGGAATCAATAAGGAAATGATAGAAATAAGTGGTTAAAACTGGGTTTGGTCAAAGATAAGAGAGTATACCTTTGAGATACGCTTTCAGCTCATGAATCACCTTAGCATCTTTCACAAAAGATACAGCATAAAAGTCAATGTCGTTATCAACCCCAAACTTTATATCTTCCCAATCTTTATCTGTTGAGGTTAGCAGCCACAATTGTCATTAAGTTAGCCTCATAAAATTCTCAATGTTGATAAGATTGAAGGCGAGTGAAAACAAAAAACAGTATCGAATAAAACCTGTGATTGATGGAAGAGTGGCACTTTTTCCACGTACGTTCAAATGGCGCCTTGATTTAAGCTCCCCTCCATCAACCACTATACATTTTACTGTATCACTCGACTTGCTCTTTACAGCCAATGACATCATCCCACCTATCATTCCGTTGCAGATATTAACTATTAAGTTGCAAATATGTGTGCATCTTAAAATTAGTAAGTTAGCCCAGTTCAGCAAGAGTAACATTAACAAACAGAAGAAATACAACGCAATGATCATTTGATTTTCTGATTTCTTAGCCATACAAAACCCACAATTATTGATCTTCTCACAATTTAAGTTAGCATGCTATATTAACAATCACTTTTATGATTCTCAGGAAGGCTTCTAGGTAGGCCCAGAGCATGGGCCAGCAAGTACCTATTAAAAATGAAAAGCATGTCCACTGGAAATGAGAGTACAATACTTACCATCAACCAAGAGAATGTCGCCAGCCTCTACATCATTCACGAAATCATCATAGTTCACACTGACAGTGTCCTCGGTACTAACCCCTCTCTTGATAGTAAAGTTGAATTCCTGTCCTTCTTCGAGCATAATGGGTTGGGGCACATCTCCACTCCTAACCTCAGGCCCCTGAAAGAATAGTTATATGATCAAATGTTCAAAGTACCATATAGCTCTAAGAACATAATCACTAGCCGCAATATTTCAAAAGTGCAGAGCATGAATAAATTGTGATATACTAATCTAAACCACTGTTTTCGTACTTCGAGATTAAAATTGCTCCTATTAGTGGAAACTAGTTTAAATAGTTCCCTAAGTTTTTGCCAAGTAGAAACAGGATGAACTCATTTATGCTACCCTGAAAGAACCTCAAAGCCTCCTAACATCCAAACAATCGCAGAGCAGAAATACAAAAAAGTGCAGGGAGGCTATGATTTGTTTTGATAAGATATTTATTTCAGTACTCAAGAAGGTTTGGAGGATAGTAACAGCTTCAGTGTACTACAACATGGGAATATAATATAAAACATAATGATATGGATAGTTAACTGCGCATACTTCATTATGACTTTAGGAATGTCAAAACGATACCAAGAAAATAGATCATAAAAAATAAACAAATGTACCTTAGTATCCAGCATGATAGCGATAACTTTATCTTTAAACTGAGCATTATACTCCTTCACAAGATCAATCGTTTTCTGATGAGACGCATGATCACCATGCGACATATTCAACCTCGCTACATTCATCCCAGTTTCTGCCAACTTCCATATCATTTCTCTTGAACTCGTCGACGGACCTATCGTGCACACTATCTTCGTCTTCCTCAACTCCGTCCCAGCCGCATTCCCTGCCTCACCCACATTTCCGTCCCCATACTTCACATTTCCAGCCTTCTCCTGCACACAAAATAAATCACACAATATCAACGCAAACTCAAAATTATGAAGCAAATAATGACAATAAAATCATTAAAATTCAATTCAATGTAAACCTAACAAGTCTCAGATGAACAGAAACTCGATAAACAAATCTAAACTCGGAAAAAAATAAAACAAAATGTAAAAGAAGGAAATGAAATCTGACGTCGACGAATCCGCGGCCGTTGTGAGTCTTGCTGGTCTCGGAAAGGCGTACGGATCTAATGACGGAGACGGATGGCTTAGAGACGGATCGACTCCATCTTTGAGGTTCCGAGAAGGCGCGGGAGAGTTGCTTGGAGGAGTTGAGGCGATCGGAACATTCGGATTTCAAAAGTGAACATCCGGCTGGGAGATTGATGCTCGGCATCGCTGCAAAGATCGAGTAGCAAATGAGAGAGAGATTGAGACGGCGTTTTTGATGCTGAGTTTCGTTTAGGGCTTCTTGTACGTGTTGATTTGTAGCATATTCCTTCTTCGAATTCTCCGCCACATTTTCTGCTTTCTTGTAGTTTTGCAGTGTCTCAACGGGGTCTAAATATAATTAGCTAGATCTTTGAGGACTTGAAACTAAACAAACTATAATTAGAGGACTGGATTACAAGTTTTCTTTCTAGTTTCATACCAGGCCAGGTGAGAATTGAGATCAATTTTGTCAAAGGTTTTGCGTTGTGCATATGATGATTAGCCAATTAGGGACACATTCCCGAACAAAAGGATGTTAGGTACATGAACTCTACTGACCCGAGGCGTAACTCGAGGACTCAGTGTACATCTAAATGATATGATACAGCTTATAATTTTTGAGGAACTGGGCATATTATTTGTATGCTCAGACTAGTTTGATCAACTTGTATGGAAAATGTGGGGATGCTGAAGATAACATTTCTTATAAAAGTCTGATAAAATAAGCAATAACATAAGTTGTTTAGAGTAGAATAAATATCTGATTACTCCATTTCAATCTCAGAGACTGAATTCACTTTGCTCTTCCTTTCTTTGATCCACTTCCACAGTGTGTATGCCATTGTAAGAACAACAATGGCGATCAACGCCACTAGCATGACTATGAGGGTGATCTTCTTCTTCTTTTCATCTGCCAGCGAGGTTATCTTCTTGTCTTCAATCGCCATTTACCCTGCAGCATATTGAAAAGGTGTTAGTTTGAATTGACAAAACTCAAAGCTGCAGCTGAGTTTGAGAACATAACCAATGGAGTGGAGTTTTCAAGGTGGAACAATTACTCTGTTTTTTGATCGATTACAAGTGTTTTAATTTTTGCTATTTCTTGATGTCTAACCTACTGATATCTTTCACTGCATGTTTCTATTTAAGCAATGCTAATTGCTAATGCTGCACCAGCCGACCTGTGTTGCTCTACACCTGTCGTCCATTTATTGGATGCATGTTTAATTTGCATGTTTACATAGTTTAACTTTTATTTTCACTAAAAACAAAAGTGTTGGCATAATCCAAACTTATTCAAACGTACTAGTTTTATTAAAAATCAAATGTTGCTTAATACATTCAGCTAGGTACAAGTACCTCCAGGGCCACCAAATGTAAATGAAAATGGGTTGATAACAAGTGGCTCTTCATCTTCATTAATTTCCAGGTTATAACAGTTACTTTCGCCTGTGTTAATATTAACTTCCTTTTCTAAGACATCTTCACTTTTTCCACCGATGTAGTAGACAATGCTGTCGAAATAACATGTATCTACGTACTTTCCGTTAGGAAATCTACCGTTGCCCATTGGAGGAAACTGTCCATTTGCACCAGGAAATGTCTGGCCACCCCAGTTAGTAATATAAGCTCCATTTGATAATTCTGAAAACAACTCCTTTGGCCAGTATCCGACATTTACGTTATCGTAACTCAAGGTTAACCACCAATTTCCTGTTTGAAGATCTTGATGTATAAAGAAAAATGAACTGTATTGTTGATCTGTGTCTCCAGCAACTGATGCCTTTTGAAACGCATAATTGATTGGTACTTCTTTGTCAACTTGTACAAATCCGGGACAAGCAGTGTTGAAGCAGCCACTATTGTCGCGGTTGTTCTGTATGTTTTATTTGTACATATACAAGATTGATCATCAGATTCATTATAACAATTAACAACAATGCAGTACTGACATCAAAAGAGAGCTAGCTGAACTTACATGCCAGTATCCGAACAATCGAGTGAGTTTATCTCCATTTATCTGTTTAGATACCTAGTTAACATATAACAAAAACATGCAATGAATTAGTTAGTTCAGCTGATGATCAAAGGAATCAGTCACACAAGAATGCGTTATGTAAATCATTGGTGTGGGTATATATACTTACAATCCAGCCAACATTGATGACATCTGCACCACGACCTGATGCATCTGGTGCACCAGACACCCCCATAGTGGCCATGCTTGTTTGATCATCAGCTATATTTAAATTATACAATGCTAGATTTCCAGAGGTTCCCGAAGCACGTACTTTTCGATAGTCGATCTCAGCAGTAACTTGCTGGCAAGTTTCAATAAAAGGAAATAAGTTAAGACATGCACTTGTCTAATAATAAGTAGAATTGTAGAAAGGTATAACTAACTCTGTAATTAGTAGAAAGCTGGTCATTTGGAGAAACAGAAGAGCCTGGCCATGGGAATGAGTCTGTGGCTAGAAGATCTCGCTTGGTCATCCGCTTGATAGGAACACTACCATCCGGGCAAGCTTCCCTTGTGCCCCGTATGGATATCGATGTACTACCATTTCGCGCATTCTTTACGGACGCTAACTGATCTTTAAATGGGAAAGAAGGTCGCATCTGCATGTAACATTTTTCATTATCAAGTAAATAACATGTGTTATTATGATCCATATCATTTTGATTCAACTTCATGTTCTTGTATGCATACCTGAATCCTATGATTCTTCAGTGCAGGGTGATCAAAGGCGGGTTGATCGTAATAACGAACACAATCGATCACATCTCCTTCATTAGTCTGTATGTATTGATTAGGGTTAGGGTTTGCATGCATGGAAATTAAACCAATAAGAAACTAGTATGAGTACATTTGACAATAATAGAAGTTTTGGGAAATATACTTACAGTCACGGTTTTGACAAAAGGTTTTTTGAGGGATTGAAGCCTTCTCTCCAACTCTATATCTTCTTCATTGGAAACAATTTTGTGTTGACCACATTGACCAAAGTCAACCAGTAAGACAATGGCCAAGATGATTGCTGAAAAAGTTAGAACATTGACTTTTAACATGGCTGTAAGTGGCTTGGTTTTTGTTTAATAAGAATTCTTTAAATATGTATATAATGTTTCAAAAGAAACGCATATTAATGTAAATATTTTTACCAGTCAGTACTTTCCTTTTATAATTGTGAATCTAGACATAAGTGACATTATTTGATGGAAACGTATATGATTTGATTGATTGCAAAAAATATTCATTAATTGTTAGAATATGTTGAATCAATCTAGACCCAGAAAGTAGTTTGTAAATCCTTGTTCATCTTTCAATATATAATAAATAATTAAAATTCAATTATTTGATGTGAGATGATTGATCAACTAACCTTTCATACTGTATCATTAATTTCACTCTCAGTGATTTGTAATTCGTACTCACTACACAGTCTAATCCGTGTTATTTAACGTTAAATTGTATGTAGAGTAAAATTATATAATATATCATATCTTAACTTATAGTCTTCGCAACTTTCATGTCGTAATATTTTGACAAACGTCTTGAACTGTCTCAGATAAGCTTGCACATTTCAATTTCATTGAAGATCCTCCTGTAGTTTTTCCCAAACTTGTAACATTAAAAAAACATTGTAAGCACATATACTTTATTGACTTCAACAAAGAACATAAATTTAGTACAAATCGATCCCCCAAACGCAATAATATCTCTGCGGCTGTTGAATTTGTTTTCTGGAAGGATCTAGATCAAAATGGTTAGGTTGCAACAATTTCCATATAAGTTTGTACAAAGACACATTTGCATAGTGAAACTGACACACTTAATTATAACCAACAAAATGTCAAGCTTCAAATAAACACTCTCATATGCATCATAATCTGCACTACTCACTTATCATAATCTTATCATAAAATTTTAAGTAAGTTTAAAGTGCATTTTGGCACTAATATATTGTAACATACACCTTGAATCTACTTCCAAACTCCTTATAAATCAAAAATCCCCGAAACGCAGCGCGAGACCTATCAAGAAATTTAACAAAAATCTTTCTAAGTGATTCCTACAATTTATCAGTCACTTACTTAAAACCCTTTGTTGGATCGTTAGTATAGCCTTCCCTCTAAGGTATCTCTGTTAGGAGTTACCACAGAGGTATTGCAGGAGTTGAGTTACTCGTAAGGTAACACAAACTGTGCGTTCCCCGAGAGGTAACACAGTCAGTGAGTTCCTCGAGAGGTAATGCACCGAGTAACTCAGCAGCGGAATTAAAATAATAAAATCGTGTAAAAATAACAGAAATTAAAGTACTCACGATTTATAGTGGAAACCCCAATACCAACTAGTACTGAGTAAAACCACTACCTTCTAGGATTTCCTAGAAGGATTTGTAAAGGCTTGAGCTTGTTTATTAGATATCTTGTCAATTACAATTCAATGACTAATCGCCTATAACGATTTAGTTTATGAACTTGTACTCCCTTGACCTCACTCTAAATGACAAGCTCACCCTTTCACCAAGCTTCACCGCTCGGCACCACAGCTAGGAACGTCAAGTCTGTTGCGCACTCTTCTAGGCCGCTCACCTTCTCAATTCCTACGTGGATACAAGCCGCCTTAATTCTTCTAGATCAAAACGTCTTGACTGCCAAGGATTCTTCTAGATCCTGCAACTTTTCCTCCAAACAAAACAACAACGAATACTTCGAGGATTCACCGCTACTACCAGAGACACACCTCTCTAGATCCGTTGATGCTATATTTATATGTGCTGCATGAATTCTTCTAGATTCTGCATGAATTCTTCTTCGTGGTCCTTTGTTGTTGCCTAAATCCCTACAAGATCTCGGCCAAATCTCATTAAAACATTAAATAAAAATCATTCTTATATATATCAATAAGAAACTTACTAAAAAGATAATGTCACCAAATATTTATTCAAATATTCAAACAATATCTTTTAGTAAATATAATCATAACAACTAAGATATATTCATTCTTTAAATTAAGTTGTTAGGATTCTTTTGATATGCATATATTTAAGAGATATCATGCATATCACTCATCAATATCTTTTATTAAAATATAGAAATCAAACCAAATAAAAGATATTCTTGTTTTGATATTTTTCTAAATAAATATTAGTTTGTCATTATCAAAACATATCTAACAATATTCCCCCTTTTTGATGATGACAAACACTCATGTAATAAGTATGAAAAATATCAAATACAAGTTACCGCCAATGTGTCAGGGAACTTCAAAATTCCCTGTTGAGTATAATCTTTGGCTCTCCGTTGTCTTACCTGTCACATGGGTTAGTTCCAAAATAACAATAACAGTGATGTCATTATTTATGCATCCTAGACTTCCCTATCAGGTAAGACAATGCTCAGTTCACCCTTAGATTAAAAACTGCACATGTAGTATCAGCATGACTTCCCCCTGAGGTCACGCACCCCCTATCAATCCTTCCCCCTTTTGGCATCATCGAAAAGGGTGCACACGAAATAACAAAATATAACAGGCAAAAGTTAATGCGCAAAAACCAGCATACACAATCAGTAATATGCAACACCAAGCAAATCACGAAGCAGTAATGCTAAGAAAGTTAACAGCATGCACAGGGTTGCAAAATAAGCAGGTTTTAAGGTTAGGGGAAGCAAGGCTTGGGTTGAACACATGAGAGACACCACTCAATACCTGCCGAGAGATTAAACAGTTCATTACTTTGCAGAGTGGTCTTGTCATACATCTTCTGATCTAAGAGTGGTCAATTATCCACCGATGATCAGATTGATTCCACACACTTGATTCATGTGTTCTATTCATGTTCAGTATCCTCCTTCTCCGTTTTCAAACTTTCAAGGTTGTGGGGGACTTGTAACTGGAATCCTTAGTTATTAATGTATCACGTGCGATCCAGCATTAGATTTTGCTCAACGGCATGTTGACTTCCCTCTGAAGGAATGCTAGCAGTA
>QZGG01003636.1:0-21725 GCA_006409495.1 Sedum album | reverse complement strand
AAAAGTGCTTTGCTACGCATAAACATCCCGTTTTAAGTAAGGATAAACACGTATTTGTTACACTTTTGTGTTTTATATTTTTCGTTAAATTTTTTGTTCTTTGTTGATATTAACTCTATTCTATTCTCAAATATATTTTTTGTAGATTTATCAAATTGTATGATATATGTCGAGGACGATGAGCAATTCAAGACGAGCAATGAGGTTAATTGAAGACGAGCAATGAGATAAATTCAGCACAAAGGCCTTAGTTTTGGTCCATAATTTTTATTTGCTAATGTTCTAAAAATCGAATGTTGAAATCGATTTCAATTTCTTTGTAAAAGTACGATTTAAATAAAAAATAAAGAGAATTATAATCAAAACTGATTCCCTTTAAAGCGATTATAAATATTATTAACTTTCCAAAACTGTCTTCTCAAATCTCCGTAAATATAATAAATCTTACTGCGCTTAATTATAATTTGATTTGAAATCTCATATTTAAGCGCTTTCAATTTAAACGCTGTAAAAAATTAATCTTTTACAGCGCTTAATATGGAAAAACGCTGTAAAAAATGTACACGTTCTACAGCGATCTTATAAATAAAGCGCTGTTGTATGTTTACATTTTTAGCAGCGTTTTTTCTTAAAAAAGCGATGTGATAAATAAGTGATTTACAACAGCACTCGTTTCAACAGCGCTTCATGAAGCGCTGTTAAAGAGCAAAAACAAGCGCTGTTATAAAGATGATTTGTAGTAGCGAATGCAACAAACAAATTCTTGCCTTCATTAAAAACGAAGTGAATGGGACTACGAACTCATCAGCATCCTGCAACCAAATATGCACTTTACTCTTGTACCATTTCATTGAATAATAATTGTTGGCTGATAGATAATGGAGCTACTTGTCATTTTACGCATGATGTATGATGTTTGTGAGCTAAAATATAAGTGACAGTGAGATTGCCAAATGATATTTATAACCGACGATGGATGTATGATATATGATGTATGATGTTTATAACCGACGATGATTGTCATGTTAAACTTATTAAGAGCTCTGCTCACCGTCAGACTTCAAGAAATTGATTTGGGCTGTCTGGATCTCTTGGGATGTCACAATTCACTAAGGCAAACAATAGACCGAGCTCTGGGGTACATGAATCTACTTGGAAAGTCGAAGCTTTATTTAATTGTGATAGAAAGTTAAGGCACTGTGCGCTTGGCAGTACCAAGAAGCAAGAATCATCTCAGCCACTCTTATTCTTTGTGATAGTGTATGGTCTAGGCCTATAGGGATATTATTTGGCAAGTTATCCAAGAAATTCACTTATCAAGAAAATGCAAAATTGCATGAGAATGGGTCGAGGAAAAAAGTTTTTGGCTTATGGGACGACTTAATTGTTAATGAAGTCAAAGACACTGCATAAAAAAGCATTGTTGGAGAACAACATAAATGCTATCATAAATTGCCACCGAATACAAGAAAATCGATTGAGAGTTTGATTAACTTTTTGCAAGTTACTGTGGCTAAGTGTGATGATGAATCCTTGGATACAAATATATACATTAATATATTGACAAATTTCAAAAATGAATGTTATGTAATGCTTTATTAAGTTTGTAATACCCATCAGGGGTTAGCTCAGTTGGTAAGAGCCGGAGCCAAAATGCCACCACTGGAATCAACAAGGGTTCGATTCCTGATGGGGGCAGGACAGGGGTTCTGTGGAGTAGGATAGAGGGGAATAATTTAATTGGCTTGAGAACGGGGGTTGTCCATTCCGACCAAATTTAAAAAAATATATATATATTAGTTTGTAATGACCATTTTTCATTAAAGATGAAATGTATTGAAATTAATTTCATGAAGTCCAACGATTATCATAAACAAAGAACTTTTTTATAGGACTAGATGAAATTCTAATTGTCATAAGTTAATTTCCTTGCAACAATCATCAAGTTCTATTATATATCAAGTTTGGTTAATGTGAGAATCTAAAGGTACATATGAATGGCAATAATTTTGGACAAACACTACAACAAATTACGCCAACACAACAAACAATAAAGCCAAACGGTGCAAACAATATCGCTCAAAGGCAATAAAAGCAATATCAACACAAATTCACGAACCTACATCTACAGAGAGAGCGCATTATGCTGACAAAGTCAGCAATAGCTGATGAAATGCATGAAACACTAGAAGGATCAAGATTATTGTTACCAAGAAGATTGACTTACAGAGACCACCCAAAGCATCTCAAGAAAAGCCATTATGAGGTAAACCCTAATCTTGACTCGGCATTATCAATTAAACCATCTGTTATTGAGAAAATAATTGTGAAATAAGATAACGTAATTCGAGAAGTGGTTAAGAAGTAAATTTGAAAAGAAAAAAGTGTTGTCCAAGGACAGGTTTATTGATAGTTTGTCAAAATCGCTAGAATCAGGTGCTGAGACAGTAAAAAAGGAGATTATACTTGAAAAATATATATTAATAGATATACGGGGTTAAAGCATTACTTGTTTTCTATTTAATGCCCGTCCATCTAACCCATTTAAATAAATGGGTAAAGTAATTCATTGGCCCATTAACCATCTATTCGGTTGTGATCCGCCCATTTTGACAAATCTATAGCACACCACAACCTCTAACCATTACCTTTCTGAATGTACCACTAATTTTATGTCTTGTGCTCAACCTCTTGTGGGTTCAATATATTAAATGTCACTTTATCTAGAACACATGGCAAAATGTAAGATAGAATATCACTTGGACGGATTACAAAAATCTTTGTGTTTTCTTATATTTCGGTACTTTACTTTAATATTAAATTATATATATTGGAAATTGGTTAAATTTGATGTGAAGAAAATAAATGGATCATTATTATGAAACGACGTTTTTGTGACTGAACATCTACTAATACAAAACGACGTAATTTTGTGTTTGGAGAGTTCAACAATTTGGGCTTGTTTAAGCCTTGTTTTGATTAAAACGTCGTTCTTTTTTGGTTGAGTCTCAAACGGTTTCCCTTACAGTTCCAACCACAAGACGTGCGTGATTCTTGATCATGATAGTGACAGCACTTCGTTACACTGCAAATCTTTATTTATAAACCTACCAAACACTTGTAAGTAGGGTCGAACCCAAGGTAAAGTAATCCAGTCTATGAGTTTGTATAACTAATCCTACTAGTAAAAGAGGGGTTTTGCAAGATTGTTTGTAAGCTAAGAACTAAAGGATTTTACTAATAAATGAAAAATACTATTCAGGGAATATTGTTACAACCACTAATCATTGGCCAGACATGCATCAATCTTGAAAATTATAATTGCTATAATTAGATAGTCCCACTTGAAATTTTATCTAATTCTTATTCTATCTTCTATTACTCGCTAGGGTCTCAAGAAGATGTAACAATTACCTAATCAAATTAACACAGAAGTTCCACCGCTAGGCTTTGCTACTATGACAATCCAATTAATTATCATGTAATTGATATAAACCTAATTTTACCTCTAGGCTAAGTCAGGCAAATAAAAAAGCATAAATTCATAACGAGAACAAAATTCAGAAAATTAAAACATGTTATTCAATGGTCTCATACAATATTGCAACTCATCCCCAAACCATCAATGGAATTACCTACATAGTCAAACAAAATATTATAAAAAGACAGTAATCTAAAACTGAGCTTAAAGAGGAAGTTATTGGCTGCTAGCCGTCTTGGATTGATTAGGTTTAAAACCATATTTATAAGGACTTAAATTCATGAATTGGGCTGGGCCAGAGCTTATCAATAGGGTTTGTTGCGTTGGTAATTGTAATCTAGATTGAAATCCAACTCCTTTCTTCGTCTTCGTGATTCGAAAGCGCTTAAATGCTCCATATGAATGAAATGACTCTTGCCTTTTAGCTTCACAGCAATAAAAGTAATTCAGTAGCTCTGAAACAGAGTGCCATGCGAATAAACAAAAATTTAAAAAGCTCTCTTGCAATCCAAATATGCCATGAATGTAAAACATTACGAAAAGGTAATATTTCACAAATAAAAAATAAATGGATTTAAGATAATGATGGATTGTATAAATACGCTCCATCAGATAGTGACGGTCTCAATGAGAAAGTTGCTACTCTCTAAAAAGGTTTATCTTCTTCTTCAGTTGATCAAATTTTTAGAATCAATCCCTACTCCGTTTATGTGTGAGTGAGTTTTGATTTACGTTTGAGTCCAGTGATAGTGGAAGACTGCATTTATTTCGACTTTCTCACATTGGTGCAGTGAAAGAAGGTTTGTTTTTGTATCTTGGGAGATGGATTGTCATTCCACATCCAGCACCAGACGAGAACAGAATCTTAATTTTGTATCTCTTCGCTTTGTTTTCAGTCATTTTGCACCATTTGGTATTGTTTATTTGTATTGTTCACAACATTGTTCTTAGTATTCATCAGCTAATTTAGAGTTAATTACAAATGACCACTTGTATAAAAGATCATTTTTACGGAACTACCTGTATATTTTAATATTGCATTCGACGATTGATAAGGCACTTTTGTATGCTGTTTTAGGTCCTTTACACTACTTAGATTTCTAACCTTATTAGTATAAGATCACGCTTTTGGTGTAGTTTTATGTCTCAGGTTTATCATTAGAGTTAGAACAAAAGCGCGACAAGAAGGCTAATCCCAGAGAAAAGAACAACAATCTAACAAGACCGGAAAACCAAGTAGCGCGCGAGAAGTGAGTCGCGCAGCGCAGAGGAAGCAATGACGTCAGCAATCACCGACCAATCCGGAGCGATGATGTCATCACGTGCAAAGAATATTTCTAAAGCTGGTCTTTAGAGATAAAGATATTTCTAAAGCTGGTTTTTAGAGATAAAGATGATTCCCATATATTTTCTTGCCTATTTTCTTGCAGAAACCCTAGCAAGCAAGACATATAAATACCATGCATGAGGGGAATCAAAAAAAGAGGAGCCTCATCCGCAATTCAGACCTAGCTGCGAAGAGCCGTGCGCGCAAGCTTCCAACGCGAGCAGAGCGACGCGTCATTCAGATTTGTTTTGTTATTTTTGTTGTTCAAACTTAAACCTTGAGATGTATACATTCAGTATGTCTAGCTAATTTACTGAATTTGGTTTGGATTCTAATCTTTGAATAATATGTTTTGAGATCTTGTTCTTAGTTGCATGATAAGTTTAGTATTATTACTCCAAGCTCACACTAGTACAGATTATGTATTCAACAGCGCTTGTATTTAAGCGCTGTAAAAAAAATTATATGTTTAACAGCGCTTTAACCGTAAAGCGCTGTAATAAATAAATTTAACACAGCGCTTCTTACGTAAACGCTGTAATAGATTTACAACAGCGCTTTTATAATTAAGCGATGTGTTAAATACAATTTAAGACAGCGCTTGTTTTACAAAAGCGCTGTTGTAAATACTAATTAAAACGGCGCGTTAATAAAAAGCGATGTGTGGTATTTACAACAGCGCTTTTAAAATAGGCGCTGTCCTAAATAGTATATTTGACAGCGCCTTTAATAATAGGCGCTGTCATAAATATATATACCACAGCGCTTCATATAATAAGCGCTGTTATAAAGACGTTTTAACCCTAGTAATTTCACGACTTCAAAGTTTTACTCACACTCAATCCCGCTTTACCGGCCGTCGTCCAAATTTCCGTCTTAGCTCAGAATTTCCGACTTAGCTCCGTTTGAAACCCTGAACTCACGCTTAGCTTTTCCAACTTAGCTCCGTTCACTTCAAGGCCGTCGTCCAAACTTAGCTCCGTACCCTAAACGAACGGTACTCCTCTTCTCATCTCTGTTTCAAAATTTCAACTTATCTCTGTTTTAAAGTTTGTGTAATTTGTATTGTGTTGTATTAATCTACTTGTATACTGTTATTTTGTGTTTGTTCATGCATAATTTTGTTAAATATGTAGAAATGGAGAATTTGCAAATCACAAATGATAATTCTGTTAACGCGGGAGAGTGTTCCGCGCCATCTAAGAGAGGCAAGAGGGGCCTACATATTTGACACAATTTTTTAAGGAGAGGAGTACCTCTAATACTCAATCCACTATTGAGTTTACCGAAAAAGGAGTTCCAACGGGTCCGAATAAATCAATATGGAGAAGTGCGCTATGTTTGGCAGCAAGAACACGTGTTCCAATTACTTATCAAAATTGGAGGCACGTGCCTGCAGAGTTGAAGAACCTAGTTTGGAGCGATATGAAGGTAATAAAAAATGTTATTTTTATTCTTTTATGTTTCATTTTTAAAGTGATTATTGTATTAATGTTATTTTACATATCAATTTATATATTATATGCAACATGTTTGAAATGATTTTTTTTTACTTGTTTTTACAGGCAAAATTTAATGTGTCGGATGATCACAAGTCTCAAGAGCTGAGACAAGCTGGAATCTCTTGGAGAAATTTCAAGACAACTCTTACCAAAGATTACATCAAGGGTAGGAAGAACGAAGAGGATCCCACTCTTATTTATCAATTCATTACTCCGGATCAGTGGGCGGAGTTTGTGGCTGGGAGGAGAAGCGAAGAATTTGAGGAGGAGGGGTTGAGAGCTGCTGAAAGAGCGCGCCTCAACAAGTATCATCATGCTACTTCTCGAGGTGGATATAGCCGTGCTGAAGAACTCCTGATAAAGGAGAAAGCTGATGCACTTCATGCTACCGGATTATGCGATGACTCTGAGGTAGCAAGCATTACAGTCGAGAGGCACGAAGTGTGGAGGAGAGCCCATCAAACAAAAACGGGTGGTTATGTGAACGAGACTGTAGAAACTATTGCTGCAAAAATTGTAAGTCTTCTTTAGTCTATTTAATTACATGGTTGATATTTTAGAAGGATATTTATTGTAATAAATCTATTTATTTATCTTTCTGTAGGGTGAGGCAGAGGAGGAGGAATCTGCTGGACATTTCGTTTCACAAGGGCGGAATGATATTCTTACTCAGGCGATTGGAAAACCTGAGTATCCAGGACGTACTCGAGGGGTCGGGATGGCGGTGGGCTGGAAAAAAGTATTTCCCAAAGGTTCGACTTCTACGAAAGGTAGCACAAATGTCGTGCAACAACCTAGGGGAGTCGACATTAGCTCATCTCAGCCGCAGATCCCATCGCCTGAAGATGATATTTTCTCCACAATCCCTGAGGTATATTAAATTTATTAAATTAGATAAAATACAAAATTTTGGTAACTGATATATACTTTATTTACTTGATGTAGACGGGTTTAAAATGTGTTTTTCTTCGTTGATGATGGCTCTCGAACCATGGTTGCATATGTCTTGTGTTGCCTGGGAGAATCGTGCAGTATCAGCTGATTGATGATCATGAAGTGAAGGCAACATTGCATTATGCAATCGACCCTAATCAGCCGATCCCGCATCCTGTGGCGCAGTTTAACACTGTAAGGGATGCGGTGAATGCAGCTGTACCATGGCCTAAGTCATTGATTGAAGTTAACAGAAAGGTACATTAATATATTTACTTCATTTATCTTTAATAATATAAAATACCTTTAATTTACAATCGTCATACTTTGTTTTCAGGCATACAATGATTACAAATATGGATTTATCCAATCAAGTATTAATGAACCTGAGTTTGCACACTTGGGAACACATTGTCAGATGCTTTATCATCGTGCAAATCAGCTAGAAGTCGCAATATCTATCTTTATACCAAGTGAAGTCTATGGTCATGATGTATGGGCTCACTTGTATAAGGAAGATATTGTTGAGGTTTTACAGTTGGAAAAGATTGGAGATACGGCGCTTGAGTTGTGTATGAGGTATTAAGGCTAGGTTTTACAGTTGGAAAAAGCGATCTATATTTTTTGATCTCCCATACTGGTATACCCTTACTGTTAGACATTGTATTGACGTTATGCATGTGGAGAAAAATATTTGTGATAGTCTTATCGGTACCATTCTTAACATTCCTGGAAAGTCAAAGGACGGTGTTAAGGCTAGATTGGACATGCTTGAAATGAACATTCGTAAGGAGTTAGCTCCCGAACAAAGAGGACAAAGAACCTATCTACCACCTGCGTGTACGACTTTATCTAAAACTGAAAAGATTAGTTTTTGTTCTAGTTTGAAGGGTGTTAAAGTTCCTTCGGGTTTCTCGTCAAATATTTCAAGTCTGGTTTCCATGAAAGACATGCGTCTTGTTGGTTTAAAATCTCATGATTGTCACACATTGATGCAACAGCTGTTGCCTATCGCAATTCGTGGGATATTGCCTGAGAACGTGAGATCTGCTATTACAAGATTGTGTGTTGTTTTCAGCTCTTTGTGTTCTAAGACTGTTGACCCGCTTGACTTAGATCGAACTCCAAAATCAAATTGTTGTTACTATCTGTCAGCTTGAGATGTATTTTCCTCCCTCATTTTTTGACATTATGGTTCATTTGACTATTCATTTAGTACGGGAGATAAAATTTCTTGGACCGGTCCATATGAGATGGATGTATCCTTTCGAAAGGTACATGAAAACCTTAAAAGGTTATGTGAGAAATAGACATCGACCTGAAGGTTCTATGGTTGAAGGATACATTGCCGAGGAAGCAATTGAGTTTTGCTCACATTATTTGGGCAATATTGAGTCTATTGGGATTCCAAAGCCGCGACACTTTGATCGTCTTCAGGGGAAAGGAACAATTGGATTTCAAGTTAAAGTTGTTCCTCGATCAGAGTTGCATGACGCCCATTTCTACGTGTTGCGGCAGGTTGATGAGATCGAGCCCTTTGTAGAACGTCATTTGCAATTGATAAGGTCATCTAATCAGGGAAAATCTGAAAAGTTGATCCAAAAAAAGCATTCAGAAGAGTTTGCTTCTTGGTTGAAAGACGACGTTTTAAGTTCAAATGTGTCTGATTTTGTGAAGTCTCTTGGTGTTGGGCCTAGTTGCGCCGTTCATTCTTATAGAGGGTATGATTTAAATGGTTATTCTTTTTACACGAAAGATCAGGATGAAAGAAGTTCAGTTCAGAATAGTGGCGTGACAATTGTTGCTGATACAATTCATGTGTCTAGTGCCAAAGATAAGAACCCTGTAAATGCCGGTGTGAATTATTATGGTGTTATTGAAGACATATGGGAAATAGACTACGTAGAAGTTCGGATACCTGTTTTCAAGTGCATATGGGTGCATAGTTCGAATGTTCGTATTGATGAATTCGGCATGACATTTGTTGACTTTCGTAGAGAAGGATACAAAGACGAGCCTTTCATCATGGCTGAGCAAGCTAAACAAGTATTTTACGTCAAGGATCCCACAAACGAACATAAATATATTGTCGTTCATGGAAAACAACATATTTTCTTCGAAGATGGTATGGATACAAATGATTACTCTGAAGATAGTGCAGCGGTTTGTAGCACCATTCCAAACAATTTCGAAGACGTTGGTGAATTTCAACAGAGAAGGGATGATCACAATGAAGGCATATGGATTGAAAAACAATGTAAGAATTCCGAATATTTTTCAAAATATTTATATATTTGTGAAGTTGTGTTTAGATTTATATATATTTAATTTACTTATTTTGCTTGGTGTTTTTAATACAGGATTTTGGTGATGAGCACGCTATATAAAGGATATGTATTCAAACTTTTTTATGATTTGGAATTAAGCAGGTAATTAATGTGTTGAAAATTCTTACTTTATAAAATTTAAATTATTTTATTTTTTTATCGTGTATATTGTGTCCTTATGTTTAATTTTTTCATGCAGCTGGTATTCTCGGGCGAGATAATATGGATTGGTGAAGATTCAAAATTATTAGATGATGTTTTAATATAGCTTGTGTTTATTGTAATTTAAGTAATTATCAATGATGATTAATAAAAAAACTGCTCTGTTTTAATAAAAAAACTGCTCTGTTTTACATATTACAGCGCTTTAATAAAGAAACGCTTTGGTATATATCATGTAAAAAAATAAAATAGCCTGTTCATAGTTTAACAGCGCTTATAAAAACAGCGTGTAAAAATATTTACCACAGCGCCTTACCAAAAAAGCGCTGTTGTAATTAGGGTTCTAAACCCTGAACCCCGAACCCTAACCCTCAATCCAAACCCTAATTATAACAGCGTTTAAAAACATAAGCGCTGTAATATATATTTAAAATAATAATAAAATAATTAGTTTTAACAGCGTTTATAAATTAATAAACGCTGTAAATTATATATTACAGCGCTTTTTACATATAAGCGCTGTAAAATATATATTTACAGTATTTTCATGTTTTAAAAATCAGGTAATATATTTTTTAGGTTTTTGTTATCTTAAGACATTAAAAACTCAATTAGTAACATTCTATTAATTAAAATATCATGAGAACATTAATAAGCATTTGAAATCATTGGCATTTGAATATTTGTACTGTGTCTCTTTACTAAGCAATAAGTTGAACATTGTACATTTTGATCAACAAAACTTTTCACTAATAAAAACACATCAAAATGCAAATGATTTTTTTTTTAAGTAAATGAGTTATAAGCTTCATTTATCAAACTTCCAACTAAATTTGTTTCATAATAATCAATGAATTCTGAAGAAAAAACAAAACAAATAAATACTGTTTATAACAGCGCTGATAACATAAAAGCGCTTTGTAATTGAATACCACAGCGCTTATATCACATAAGCGCTGTAATAAATGTCTCAGTAATTCGATTTCCTTAAATTAAAAATATTTATTTATTTTTTACAGCGCTTTTTTATTTGAAGCGCTGTTGAATATGTTAAATTACCTGATTGGTCGAAACAGTTTCTCGCAGATTGTAATCCCAATCGTTGTTTAACCTAATCTAACGGTCCATATTCAATATTAAAAATTCAGAATTTTAAGTCACCCGCACAAATTTCCCGCTATAGTCTTTCTATATATATCCAAATATGCAACAAAATTTACATTGAAATTTTCTTTCAAACATACTATTGTTCTTGTCGGATGTTTTAATTTACAGTCCAAAAAGCTTTGTTTCGCATAAACTTCCCGTTTCAAGTAAGGAATCCCACTCTTATTTCTTACACTTTTGTGTTTTATACTTTTCGTTAAACTTTTTTGTTCTTTGTTTTATATTAACTCTATTCTATTCTTCAATATATTTTTTGTAGATTTGTTGTATGATATATGTCGAGGACGATGAGCCAATTCAAGACGAGCAAATGATGTTTATTCAAGACGAGCAAATTCAAGACGAGCAAATACAGTACAAAGGCCATAGTTTTGTCCATAATATTTAAGTTTTGTCCATAGTTTTGTACAAATTCAGAATGTTAAATTGTGTTTCCATTTTATTGTAAAAGTACGATTTAAATAAAAAATAAAGAAAATTATAATCAAAACTGATTCCCTTTAAAGCGGTTATTAATATTATTAACTTTCCAAAACTGTCTTCTCAAATCTCCGTAACTATAATAAATCTTAATGCGCTTAATTAAGATTTTTTTTTAATTCAAATCTTATATTTAACAGCGCTTAATTAAAAAAAACGCTGTAAAATTACTAAAATTTAACAGCGCTCATATATATAGAGCGCTGTAACATGTTTAAACTTTTTACAGCGCTCATTAATAAAACGCTGTAATATTTTATATTCGAATTATAAATTTTCAAATTAAAAAATTAATAAATATTTTACAGCGCTTAAAAAAAACGCTGTGTAATAAATTAAATTAAACGACCTCGTTTTTGTTTATCGCTTGGTTGTGAGTGATTATTTTAACAGCGCTTTAATATAAACGCTGTAACAGTTTATAAAATAACAGCGCTTGTTTTTTATTTTTAACAGCGCTTCTTGAAGCGCTGTTGAAACGGGTGCTGTTGTAAATCACATTTATTACAGCGCTTTTTAAAATAAAGCGCTGTTGTTTATGTCTATTTATAACAGCGCTTATTGTTAAAAGGCGCTGTTATAAATAGACATAAACAACAGCGCTTTATTTTAAAAAGCGCTGTAATAAATATGTGATTTACAACAGCACCCGTTTCAACAGCGCTTCAAGAAGCGCTGTTAAAGGGCAAAAAAGAGCGCTGTTATAAACATAATCTGTAGTAGTGTATACTTGATCTAAATCCCTTGTTATGGTGCAACAACAACAATAATTCTTATTTCATTAAATTGAGCACAAACTAATACCAAACACATTGACTTTTTTAAATGAATTATTTGTGTATGGGCTTACACACACAACAGCATGAACAAATGCTCATATGACTTTCTAAATGTTTTCAAAACTAACAAGTTTATTAATTTATAGGTGAGAATCTTGTTGACTTATTGTACTTTTAGACAGCCCCAAGTCATCATGTTTCAATTCTCTTTTCGAGGACATTTAGTATGTATGTTTATACAGAGGTTTATTCATATGAATTCATCTTTTTTGGTGGATTTGTGAAATCTAATTTACATTCGCTGATTACATTTTGTCAGTACACAATATTGTACCAATACATTATTGAGACGTGTGAGTTGCACATGATGTGATACACTCTCAGTCATTAATAAAATGCAATTAACGAATATAAAGTGGAATTTACAATTTCACTATAAAAGAGGATTCACATGAGCAAACCATTACAAAACACATGATTTGGCTATTGTGTTGGATGTGATTTTTGAGAAGACTCATGGTAACTATGGATAACTCTATCTCAAATTCCAATAACTCAGCTAAAATTTAGCTATTTGGAATCTTGTTGATCAAAACTAGATATTTCTATTAAGCATGACAAGCTGTCCTTGAGTTGTGGAGATTTCTGTTCGAAGTTACTAATGTTGACTAACATGTAAGTTAGTTAATAAATTGTCTCACATCGACTAGTTGAATGATAATTATTAAATTATATTTAATATTAATCGAAAACTTGCAAGCCAGCTTTTGATCTAACTGAAGATTGACTCGGTATAAATTTGCAATTCTTCAAATAAAACAGTGCTTAATCATTTTACAAGATCATGTTGTTCTCCTACAACTAAGAAACAAACATTTCTTACCATGATATGAAGCATAAATCTCCTTTTCCAACAATCAGATACTTCTCGAAGAACCGGTCTTTTTGACATAAAACAGCTTCTTCAGTCTCTTCATGATGGCCACTGTCCCGTGTGGTCGCCTCACCGGAAGACTCAGACCTCTCCTTTTATCAGTGTCCATTTTCTCAAGATCAGAAGAGTCATCATCTTCATCAAAGTACTTTTTACTCTTGTGAAGTTCATGAAGATGTTCCCACAACAAATCCATTTTACTGAAATCATGACCTTCATCCATGTCAGTATGATCATGATCACGGTCATTAGTCGTCAGCATCATCGTCATCATACGAGTTGAATCATTCTCCATGTGTGAAAAGCTTCTCCTCTGGTACTTACTCCTCAACAACTCTAATCTAGTGAGTGGAGAGGAATTTGCAGTGGGTGGCACACGACGCCAGTGCAAGCGCGGTGATTCGATAAAAGTTGACGAAGAGGAGACAGGGAATGAGAAATCCTCTTCTAGTTCTTGCTTCTCTTGCTCTTGAGCTGTGGACATTGAAAGAGAATGGTGTGATGAAATAGGGAAATGGGTGTTTGTGGAGTGGGATGGAAAGGCGATAGAAGAGGCTTAGAGTGGATTTGTTCTTTTGAGGGTTATGGATTTGGTCAGGATATTCTAATTAGTTCAACTGCTACAACAAGACAATTTCTTTTGGGTAACAACTTCAAGTGTCTAAAAGCTTCATTTTTACTAGTTAGAACTACTTGTTAAGAATATCATGATGAGTCATTTGGCTACTTCGTAGCTCTAGTTTTGAAATTTGAGAAGTGGACAAGTACATTTCATGTATCTAACATGAGAAAGTAGCTGATACTTAGGTAAAAAATGACTAAATATATACTGGTCATCTGCTTGAAATATATTGTAAAAAGAATACCTGAAGTTCAGCCTTGATGAGAGCAGTGGTTGAATGCAACCTTAATCTGTGTAGTTTGTAAAACCATTATAGTTTTGGCCCTGCTTTCTATCATGTAATCACCATCCTATATTCCTATAGTCATCTAAGTGAAAAAGACACTATAAGATATGATTAAATGTTTAAATCTATCCTATATATAAAGCGTAAAGAGATCTATTAACGGTTACCTCTGAAGTCATATTTTATTTCGTATTTTGCCCCACTTCTTTAATATTTACTTATTTAGGGATAAGTTCTAAAGGGACATAAATTTTTTGTAAGATGGAGGGATATCATCTCAATCGTTGATTTGATTAATCAAGCGGTTGAGATTAAAGTTGATTTTTAATTAAATTTGGCGATTGGATTTGAAAAATACAGGGGTGGTTGAAAGTGACGGTTATTAATATTAATCGTTAGATTGATAGAAATTAGCGGACGAAATGATGTCTCTCTGTCTCACAAAAAACTGATGGTCCTTCTCGAACCCATCCCTACTTATATCATATATTGATAAGGACGTAATCTTGGTCGTTGATTTGATTAATTTGACGATTGAGATTAAAGTTGGTTTTTAATTAATTGGGCGGTTGGATTTGCAAAAAACACGGGCGGTTGGTGATTGACGGTTACCAATATCAACCGTTGGATTGATAAAAATCAACGACTGAGATCATGTTCTTCCTTCTTACTAAAAGATGCATGTCTTTCTAAAAACTTTCACTATTGATTATATATTTTAAATAATTATTAAATAATAATATAAATATTATATTTATTTTTAATCAATATGCACATCAATATGCATTAAACAACTAGAGACCTTAAAAGGCAAAACCATTGACATTGAGTTACATATCAACAGGTTGCATGTTCCGAAGGCCCAGAACGAACCACTAAGCTACATCGTTTTTTTGTCATTGAAGATCAGAAACGTATGAGTCATTTGGGAGATTGGGCTTTGTACCTAGCGACAGTGAGCTCACCTCAAGTGCCGGGCTTCGTTTGGTTTGCGGAAAATTTGGGGACAGAGTGGACTTAAATTTTTCTATCAAATATATGACAGCTTAATGAAAATATGTTTATATAAAAAGTACTTGACATCATAAACTAAATAAAATTTAAACAAAATAAATGATCAGTAACCTCACTTTCCCGCATTGGCAAATCAGAAGAGAACCTAATGGTCCTGATGTATTTTGTTTTGCGCAGTTTGTAGAAAGAATTTTGTTAAGAACATCGATTTTTGGTGTGTATCAAAGGTTGAATTTCCCTTATTGCTCCTCTTTTAAGCCTTCCAAAAAATTATACTAAGGGCAAATTGGTAATTTTAACAAATTATGCTCGAGTCCTCTAGATTCAAACAAATTAGACTTGGACATGAGGACTTTTTTGTCCGAAAATCACGCGATATGCAACAATAATTAGTACATCCGACAATTATCTCTTACACAAAAGCTTAATGACAGTCATATAGCACATACTTGAATTATATGTTTATTAAATCATTAGTTTGACATCACGTGTGCACATGACAAATGCACACGTGCAAATCACATGCTTTATTAATACGTTGGTACAATCTGGTGCGTCCAAAAAATGCAATCAATGGATGCAAAAGGGGATCCACGAATCCACCAAATTATTAAGGGTCCGCGGAAAAAAATCCTTAAGGGTCCGCAGATATCTAAATTAATTTACAAATACACCCTAAACTATGAGAAATTGTAATAAAATACACCCAGAAATCACTAATTAATTTATTTTGTATTATTTCAAGCTAAATAAATATTTTTTTACATATTAAATACATATTACGCCGTATCGTCATGTAACGTCTAGACTTTCGTCATATCGTCTAGACGGCTTGGCGGTAGATTAGTGCGTGATTCGCCGAGGCGCCGTGAAAACAATGATTGGAACACAACACTGTTTGAGCATGAGGGCGTGTAGAAAGTGGCACGTGTCATGTGATGAGCAACTTTGTGCTTCCATTTATGAGCAAGTACATTGGTGTGGAGAATAGAACCTCTTATTAGGGTATATGCTCAAAGGATATGTTTTTTCCCCAATTTTCTACTTTGCCCAAAATTATAATGGCTTGTTTGGTTCATGTAAAAATGAAGGCTCCAAAAGAAAATTCGAAGAAAAATTATATAATTTCCTACCCCAACTCCTGGGGCGCCGGCCCTAGATCTGATAGGCTTAGATTGGATGTGGGAGAGATGCATGTCAAACTTAACTATCACTATAACAAGGTTACAAGATGGTGCAACTTGGGTAGCCCAACTTGACCTTCATTTCGAGTGTGTAAATTAAATGCCTCAAATTATTCACACATTGGGAGTTGGGACTTTGAGGGACCTGTTGACAGCTTTTAGTTTTTTGGATTGTGTCAAGTTGAGTAGGGTAGAGGGGAGTTGACAACATACGACTAAAGTCATGCATGGTTACACAAATGTGATCTAAACCACACAAAATTCTTGATGCTTTGTTTCAACTTGCAATTTGCATGTGTCTCTCACTATCATTATTTTGATAATATCTACTTGGAGTGTCGTTTTCGATCTTTAAGCATACCCTAGTGCTTCTTGTCGATTGTGTGGCTGCTGCTTGTAACTAAGTACAGTATTATGTTAGATGTGAGATAATTACAAGTGCCAAATTGACTCACTTCTCACTTATGACAATTTCACTGTAGTAAATTGGAGGAGGCGTAAAACATTTGTCAACCTAAACATCTGTTATTAAAATTGGGTGCTTCGTAAATACCATGAACCGTTTGATTTAACTGTTATTTTTATATTAAATTTTTTATAATTAAAGATCAAAATCTTTTCTCAATGTCTTACAAATATTTATCATTTTCACTATTTTTTTCATTTTACTAGTAACGAAAAAACTTAGTGTTAGCACTCATAGTCTCATCATATGATGTTTTATTATTAGTGGGGCCAAAGCCGCCTGTTAGTCGGCTGCCTTCATATTAGTAGTATTAGAAATTCCGATCAAATTCTATTTGCGGAAATATAATATAAATGAAATATCCGAATAGGTGTGTGGTGTAGTTGACTTCTATTTACCAACATATTTATTTAGAGTTTATGAATTTGGTTAAATTACGTATTGACGTTGTTTATGAAAACAATGTCAAAATCTAACCCTTTTCATTTAATGCTGTTTGCCATCGCCAACTGCTCTGATCCTGCCATTTTATATCCGGAACAATTAAAATTAATTTTACAAAGTTGCTTTTAAGATAATATTTTCTTCTCGTCACAAAATGTTTAGATAGAAGAACAAATTTCGTGTTATTTAAAGTACTGAAAATGTTTTTTATAAAATTTGAATCAAAAGTAAGAATAAGTGATTGAAACTATTTGAAAATGGACAAATATTAAAAAAACAACAAAAAAAGTGAAAATAATTACAAGACGTAGCAAATATTTGTTATGGTTTACACTTTTCTAAACTACTACTCCCTCCGTCCCATAATTTATGTCCCATTTGATGCTTTGCACGGTTTTTAAGGAATGAAAGAAAAAATGAGTAAAATAAATAGTTGTGTGGTAATGAAAGAAAAAAAGTGATTTGATAGATAATAAGTAGTGAAAAAGGAAGAGAGAAGAAAAATATGTGGTGGAAAACTAAAGAAGATATGTCCATTTATGGTAAGATTTAGAAATGGGAAGATAATTTTGGGACACCCAAAAAGGAAATGAGACATTAATAATGGGACGGAGGGAGTACATATTATCAATGAATGATTCGTCGTCTTACGATGATACGAACATAACTTGGATATAATGATATTTTATAATGTGTAGCATCTACATCATTTTTGGTTTTGTTTTTAATACAGAGTCGACGCATACCGAACTCCCGAATTGCGTCATACGATGAGAAATGTCGTGGATTGATGACACATGAATGGATTCCTTAAATAAATTGTACTCCCTCCGTCCCATTATTAATGTCTCATTTCCTGTTTGGGTGTTCCAAAATTATCTTCTCATTTTTAAATCTTACCATAAATGGACATATCATCTTTAGTTTTCCACCACATATTTCTCTTCTCTCTTCTTTTTTCACTATTTATTATCTATCAAATCACTTTTTTTCTCTTTCATCAACACAAAACTATTTATTTTACTTATTTTTTATTTCATTCCTTAAAAACCGTGCAAAGAATCACATGAGACATAAATTATGGAACGGAAGGAGTATAAATGAGTAGAGAGTAAAAACATGTTTGTCTTTTCAACCGTCGGTTGCATTCAGGATAACTCTTTTATCAACTCCTTGAAGAATATCTTTGAAGACAATCCGTACAATGAGTACTGTAGCGACAATAAAGACAAATTAGTGAGCGGTCCCTACCCATGAGATGATGAGATCATTCACTCACAGCTATCCCAGCAACAGCACACCTTGACTTGAAGGCTTGAATCCCTATATAAAAATGTAACCCAAATCCTCCAATTCCCGTCATCAATCCATCTCTCAGATTCCCACAACTAAAATTAGAAAATCGAAATGATGGATGAAACGACGACGCTAGATCTCATCCGCACACACCTACTCGCTGACTTCGCCACCACTGAATCCTTCATCTCCTCCCTCGACTCCTCCAACCTCTTCGACCCCTCTTCCTCCACTAGCCCCTACGACGCTCCCTTCTGGTCACTCTTCAACCCCACTTCCCCCACCAACACCTCCACCAACATGTTGCAATTCATCAAACCCGAATTTTTCCAAATCTCATTACCCGAAACCCGAATCGAAACCCGACCCGAAGAGACAAAAACGACGGCGTCGCATTACAGAGGCGTGAGGAGAAGGCCGTGGGGTAAATTTGCAGCGGAGATCCGTGACCCGACCCGGAAGAGTAGTCGGGTATGGTTAGGAACGTTTGATTCGGATGTGGACGCGGCAAAAGCGTATGATTTTGCTGCGTTTAAAATGAGGGGGAGTAAAGCTATTCTTAACTTTCCGTTACAAGCCGGAAGGGAGGATGGGCCGCCGGCGAATAGCGGGAGGAAGAGGAGGAGAAGGGTAGTGAAAATGGAACATAATGAAGAAGAATGTGTTGCTAGTAGTAGCAGCAGCTGCTTTAGTAACAGTAGCGATGAGACGCTTTAATTATTGCGGAGAATCGTCTCTGATATAAAATATACGAAGAATTATTAGTGTGTATAATAACATCGTTTTTTACTAAAATCCAATTAATAAATTTGTCGACTTTTGACAAAATAATGAGATTTTAATCCGAGTGCAGCTGTAAGCAGTATAGGATCTCATTCAGTGTACCATTACTGCATAAACTGTTTCAAACATTTATGACTTTTGTTTTGGAGCTTGTAAGAGTTTGCAGGTTTTAAGGGTTAGAAATCAGTACACTCAAAGGTTTTTGGAATCAGAGGTATGCTGGGTGGAGTTGACCGTGTGCAAAAACGTCGTCGTTCAAGAGTCTTCGTTGGATCTTGAAGCACTGAAGCAGCTTGGATACGTCGGTCTTGCAGAAATAATTTCAGGAAAGTTGCTGAAGCTTTTCTTGATCGCTTTTAGATTTATCGCTCACAGTTCATGCGCTTGTATGTGTCCCAATATAACAGTCTAGTGAACTAGTGTCGTTAGGCCTCTTTTTAGTGCATGTTTGGTTGACTACCCGAAGCAGAAGGGCTCATTTTCCGGTTTCCACTTTAAATTGATTGCCTGATTTGTTCTTTAGGCTTTCTTATTCTTTAGTTATTCATCAGTTTTGAAGACTAGAACTTAGACTTGTCAGATTTGCGGAACTTTGTGTTTTTACCAAATTCTGGATTGAATTCTTGCTTGAATGGGATGTATGTTTGGTTTATTCATCAATGTTCCGAGCTTAGTTCAGCTCGGCCAATAATCTTTCCAATTAGCACTGCTTGTTTTGTCTCATTACATGCATTCTTAGCCTTGATAGGTATTCTTTATATCTTCCAATTTTCTTCGAGACTCATGTTAATGCCTCGTTCAACTTTATAAGGTTTTACTTATAGTAATATAAATTTCTTTGTAAAAAATAGGTACTTTTCGATACAAAACACGACAAATATAGGATTCTTCTAATTGTTTTTTGTTTGTCCGGGAAGATAAGTTGATAAATTCAGAACGTGAATCAGACGACAAAAAAGTGCTCCATAAGCACGCACTGATCTGTGTAAATTCTAAATATTCTGATGAGCCAAAAGCGAACTAAGTATTTTTGGAAGTTAGAAAAGATACAAAGAGGGAAACTAGTAGTAATTCGAACTCAAAATATATACTCAGTTATTATAAGGTGGAGGTACCTTTAATTTATAAACATGCTAAATATTGCACATAAAGTTGTGAGAAAAGTTCAAGAAGGATATATAGTTTTTTTGTACGATCGTGATATGCAATCTTGACTTTTCGTTAATAATAATCTTTTTACTACAACGGGTACATTACAAGCTTAATTCGAGCATATCAATTCACTACGGAAACTATACCATTACACGACCAATCTATTACAAGACCTTCAATCGAAATCGAAACCATTATATAGGAAAGACTCCACCACATGGGGAGTAGGAAAGAGCCTCTCAAGGCAAGAATATTGGTGAGGCCATAAATTGAACCATGACCCTTAAGACAAAGAGTTTATGAAGACTCATTGCCACCACTAGGACACCAACGGATGAAATTTAAAGAAAAAAAGAACCGCCAAATATAATCATCCATATTTTTTGCAAACTTAATCACTATATTTAGTTAATAAATAAATTTAATTTTAACCATTGATAAATCAAAATCAACTAATGAGATCATGTCATTTAGTCTCACATAAAATTGATATCCCTATAAATCCTAACTTGTAAAGCTATATATTAAATCTAATATAAATTAAGGAAAAAATTCTAAGACGACAAACTATATTTTCGTATGATGAAAGGAAACGATCTCAACCGTTGACTTTTTATCGATCCAACGATTGATGTAAATAACAGTCAATCACCACCCACCCGTGTATTTTGCAAATCAACCACCAAATTTAATAAAAAATAACTTTAATGTCAACCGTCAAATTAATCAAATCAACCTCTAAAATTACGTCATTCGATCTTACATAAAATTATTATCTCCCTTAATCCTATCCCTATAAATTAAAATATACATCTATTAAGAAATATCCCTCTTATACACAGTCATCAAATTCATTAAACATAATACTTAAATCAAAGTTCAATACAAACATCCATCCATCCATCCACACATAAATTAATTACATAAATCACAAATTACTGCATAAACTGTTGAACTTATAATTTACCAATGGAGATTATCTTCCAGTAGTTGAGATACCCAATCAATATGATCAACCAAGTTTGGCACAATTGTATCAACCATGCTCAACTCCCTCAGCCTCTGTCCAATCTGCTCTGTTTCATCCATTGCACCATTACTTATCATCTTCTCATTACAAATCACATTTGCCCAAGTCGATTTCCGCATCTCCTCCCAACTCATCACATCAAATGCACTCACATTGGACCCGTTCGGGGTTGCAACTATCGCTTAACCACCGGAGTTCTAGCGTTGTCCGAGGAATTCTTATTGTTTTTATTAGAATTAGACCACTGGACTTTATACTTGATTTCAGTCCTAAGTTGGTCCGGACCGTGAGCGAAGAAACATACTTTCCGTTGACAAAGACGACCCATGTGACAAGGTCTAGTCCGGTACTTAGCG
>QZGG01003635.1:0-21727 GCA_006409495.1 Sedum album | reverse complement strand
CAAACAAAATCTAGAGAAAAAGTTTATGCAAAAGGATGCGCATTGCAATAATCAAAGGGCAAGAGCACGGAGACGCAGGTATATAAACAAAAAATGAGATGAAGGTCAACCTTGGGATCCTCATATAACAAACTTTTCTTGTTTATTGCTGCCATCAACAGAGTCTGAATGAACATTAAGGCTTCAGGATAGATTTTCTGAGATTGTTTTGCAACCTGAAAAAGTACAGCAATTAAACAACTGATGCATAAGATGAAATACACGCTAGCTCGAGTACAATGACACCATTCCATCATTGTTGGTCTTGTATGTCAATATTTAATTTTTTGATGATTGTTAACATTATAAAAAATGACCTGATGCAGTATATCTAAACTTATAACCCATCCAAGAACATAGAGAAACAACTATCAAATGGTGGACATAAAAAGCTGAACCAACTTACAGATAGGATCATTGAGCACAAGAACATCCCAACAGCAATATCATGACCAGAGGCAATCGGGCAACGCATCAAATATTCACACATCAACAATGTTGCCGGGGTCATGACAACGTGACGAAAGTCGGAGCAAGGATATATAACAGACCATAATCTCAAGAGAAACAATGTTTTTGCAGCAGGCCAACAGCTTCTATCTGTAAGATTAAAACTAAATATGTTGAATTTTTTTAATTTAACAGAAAACTAAAGACGAATACAATGTAGATATAGTCGGAACTGACCTTGATTTTGTAAGGAATCGCACAATTGCGTTCGAGTTCGCATTATTCTCTGTCGAGCGCATATGGCAGAAAAATAAGGAATCTCAGCACTCATTTCAATCAATGGAGAGGCCAAAGAATTGAGCAGTTGAAAGTTAAGCGGCTTTCTACTTGCTGATACGGCAAAATATTGCAGTAGTAAACCATAGAAAACCTGTAATTTAACATACAAAATGAGCTTTGTAAGATGATGACAACAAGTAAGAGAAATAAGGAAAGATATGATTTATCCAATTTGACATTGTTTCATTTGATTAAAGAAACAGCTTAGGACTGCTGTTTCCTGAACTACAGAACATAGATTGATGCATTGGCTGTGCATAAATAAAAAGCAGTGATCACAGAAAAAGAATAATAACATACTTGCATTTTCCTGCGGTTTTCTGCTTTTAGAGCAATTGCATTGCATTTGCGTATACGCTTGATTGCTTCAATAATGTCCTGGTCAGAGCGATTTTCTAAAAGCTTTGATAATTCATCAAAACTTGATGGGGCTTCAATAGTGTAAGGAAGTGACTCCAACTGATAGGGGGGAGTTTTCTTAGCTCCCATGGCCTTTCCACCGAGTTTATCATCCTTTCTACCTTCATTATTCCTCTCTTCTCTTACTTTCTTATCTGACTTTGACATGAGGCTTTGATTATCACCGTCGTCGCTGCCATCATCATCATCATCATCATCCTGCTCCCAGTCCTTCAAGGATGTAGATATATGATTATCTCCACTATCCTCTCCAGAACTATCTTCAGCATCACTACCATTATCGTCAGTATCTGTGCCCTGCGTAGATTCATCATCATCACTTTCATCACCCCCTAACCCTTCCCTTTGCATTATTGCATCCACCCAGCCACCTTTGGACTCTTCTACATTTATTTCAAAAGAATCACCCAAATCATCTCCAGACATTGACCTTGGCTTTTGTGTAGAATGTTTCTCATCCCCATCCCCAAGCTCATCGTCACTGGAATCATCAGTGGCACGCATTCTTTTCTGGCGCTCTTCCTGAAATTTCAATATATACAGGTAACTTAATGAGCAATCTAGTGGACATTGAATCTAGAGAATCAATGCAGTAAATTGCGTATAATGATATTTCTTGAGTATACGAGGTCTGAAAGGTATACAAAGATAATGAATTGGGTACAAAAGGATACAACCAAATACATCATAAATCTCTGAGATCAATCAAATTTGATTAAGTTTATATCCCCTTTCACAAGCCATATTAATATATCCAAATATATGGCAGATTAATCAATGGAAGATACAAAATGTTCGGCCACTCATGAAATGTTCACCTTAATTCAATGTTATGCAACCCTATTTGAGTCGGTGATACTACTAGTAAGTATAAATCACAAATCCCAGCTTGAAAGGTATAAGGTAATATTAACATGCATCCTAAAGAGATCTTCAACAAACGAACAGTTGCAGACTAAGGTAGAACCAAGAGGTTGATATCCTAAAGATAACCTCAGTCAATCTATCAATTTTTAAATGCACTTGTACCTCTAATTTTTCAAGTCTCTCCTTTTCCTCCTGTGCAATCTCCTCATCAGTCTTTGTCCTGTCTGAAGGTCGAGCACGCCTTTCAAGTTGCAACCTTTTAAGATTCTTCTCATACTCATCAGGTTGTTCCTGCAGCAGCAGCAGCAGACAGAATACAAATGTCAGAATGTAAATATTTATAAGCTTAAATCACAGATGATTGTGAACTTCAGAATGATTCCAGTGATTAATTAAAAATATACTACTGGACTTTAGAGGTTAAACCAAACCCCTCTTAAGCGGTAACTTACATTTCCGAGTGGTTCATCTTTCTTTATCTGACCATTAAGCAGGTTGTTGGTGAAAAGATTATTAGCGGTAGCCTCAAACTTCTCATTTAGCTGTTCCATTAATTGCTCATTATCTTCCTTTGCCTGCCTGTTCAACTCCTACAAAATGAAAATAATTAGTGGGTCAGATCTTACGATGGTTTACTGGTCTGGCAACTGGCTTCCATTAATTAAGTATAACAAAAACCTTGTGGTATTTGCTCTTTGCCATGACCTCGTCCATCACCTCTTTCTTGCTTTTATGTCTCTGTGTAATGATTAATGTTTGTAATGATTTTTAACTAAAATTTAAAATAGCAGTTACTCGTTAAAGACATGTAAGAATCTCTTACTGTTTCCTCCCCTTCCTCGTGATCAGCTGATTTAATTTTCTCAAAATTCTTATTTTTCTCTGTGAAACCAACAAAATAGATGATGCTTCAATTTGGAGTGAAGATGGCTTACAATATCTGGAAATTAGGAAGCTTCAGCAGTACATATAATGAAATCCAGCATCAAAAACATATGCATTGGGATAAGCCATCCAAATAACATAATACAATGCACTATTTCATTCATCCCCAGGAAGTTCAGAAACTAGTTAGGCATCCGAATGACAATGAATCAATCAATTCCCTGACTCAACAGTGGAAAACATCAATAAAACGCAGCACAGTGTAATTAGAAAGAATAGTACTTGATGTTTGACTTTCTTCTTCTTCTTCAAGCTCTAAATCATCTTGAAAATCATCTCGTCCCAAAAGGCCCCCTTCAGCACCAAAATCCATCTCATCTTCTTCTCCATCAGACAGATTATATTTACTCTTCTTCCCTACTTTCATCTGAAAACAAAATTAAATAAACACCACTAGCTATCACAAATAACCAATTAACAGATAAATATACAAAACATTCAAACCTGTCTCTCGCGCTGTGACCTCATAATTGCCTTATCAAACTCCTCCAGCTCATCATCATTCTCTCCAATCCTCTTATCCACAAACACAGACGCCTTCCCACTTTGCTCATACTCCTTCAACAACGTCTTGCTCCTCTGAAAAACACACATTTCAAACACCATCACTACACATTACAAACAAAAAACACTACAAAATTGCAGCACAGGTCATAACAGTTACCTTATCTTTAGCTAAAGATCGAGACAAGCCGATCCTCTTCTCCTCACCTTTCCGCTTCTTCCCTAAAATATCAAATTTACTTCTGGACCAAATCGTTTCAAATGGATTCGGTGCCGGAGCTTTATGCTTCATCGCCACAGCATTCGGTCCCGCCGTCCTCTTCTTCTTCTTGTTCTTCTTCGAATCGCTTCCGCCGCCTTTAGCTCCCATGCTTCTTTCAACCGCTCAATCCTCAATTAGGGTTTTGCTATCTTTCTGCTGTTATCAGTTTTTACATACATTCAGTATTAGTAGGGTTTTGTGGTTCAGCACCGATTTCGGTTCAATCAAGAAATCCACTCGGTCTGGTTCAATTTTGGTGCGTGAAAACGACGGGTTTAATTCAATTCCGGCTCTTCAAATTAACATAAATTTTTATTAATAAAAATAAATATAAAAAACGCCGCCTCCGGCAGCTGGCGAGAAGTCGTAAGTCGAAATCTTCGCGTCTTCATCTGCTTCGTAATCTCGTAGTGAAAGAATCAAACCAAACAACGCCTCGTCTTTGCTTCAGTTTTCATTTCGGTGAGAAAAAGCGATTTACTTGTTTATTTCTTGTTACCGTTTTTTTGCTTGACATTCATTTTTTGTACATATTTGAATCTTCCGGCTACAGATCGGAGCCTCTGCAGCTCACTTTATTACATATGTTGTGTCTTCTTAGAGAATAATTTATATGCGATCCGATACGGTTAAAATTTAAATAATTGAATGTGTTGCAGCTGATGTTGATATAGGGTTTTGTTTTTATTTATAGATTATTTAGAGAATCATTTTGGCTATTGTGACAGTGGGAGTATAAGGAAGCCGGTTATATAGATTATTGTTTTATTGTGTAGGAGGTTTTGGAACTTTTGGTATTCGGATATGACTTGGTTTAGGGCTGGTTCTTGTGTGGCGAAACTTGCGGCGAGGAGGACTGTTTCTCAAGCGAGCTTGTTTGTTGCTAGGAGTAGAGTTGTTGAGACAAGGAGCCGGTGTTTTCATACTACGGTTTTTAAGTCGAGGGCACAGTCTACTCCGGTACCTAGACCTGTGCCGCTATCTAAGTTGACTGATAGTTTTTTGGATGGAACTAGTAGTGTGTATTTGGAAGAGCTTCAAAGGGCTTGGGAAGCTGACCCCAACAGTGTTGATGAGTCTTGGGATAATTTTTTTAGAAATTTTGTGGGGCAGGCTGCTAGTTCGCCTGGGATATCTGGTCAGACAATTCAAGAAAGTATGCGTCTGTTGTTGCTTGTGAGAGCTTATCAGGTTAATGGTCACATGAAAGCAAAGCTGGATCCTTTGGATTTGGAAACAAGGGAAATTCCGGAGGACTTGGATCCTTCTTTTCATGGCTTTTCGGAGGCTGATCTTGATAGGGAGTTCTTTCTTGGAGTTTGGAATATGTCAGGATTCTTGTCAGAGAATCGTCCAGTGCAGACCCTTAGAGCCATTCTTAATAGGCTTGAGCAGGCATATTGTGGAAGCATTGGATATGAGTATATGCACATTGCTGACAGGGAGAAATGTAATTGGTTGAGAAATAAAATTGAAACCCCTATTTCTATGCAATATAATACACAACGGCGTGAAGTTATTCTTGATAGACTCATATGGAGTACACAATTTGAGAATTTCCTGGCCACCAAATGGACTGCTGCTAAAAGGTTTGGACTTGAAGGTGGTGAAACATTGATTCCTGGAATGAAAGAAATGTTTGACCGATCTGCAGATCTCGGAGTTGAGAGTATTGTAATTGGCATGTCTCATAGAGGAAGACTGAATGTTTTGGGTAATGTTGTACGGAAACCACTTCGTCAGATATTTAGTGAGTTTAGCGGTGGTACCAGGCCTGTCGATGAAGTTGGTCTTTACACGGGCACTGGCGATGTGAAGTATCACTTGGGTACTTCTTATGACAGACCAACTAGAGGTGGAAAGAGAATTCATCTGTCCTTGGTTGCAAATCCAAGTCACTTGGAAGCAGTTGATCCAGTTGTGATTGGTAAAACAAGGGCTAAGCAGTACTATTCAAATGACACTAACAGGACTAAGAACATGGGTATACTTATACATGGTGATGGAAGCTTTGCAGGACAAGGTGTTGTGTATGAGACTCTGCATCTTAGTGCTCTGCCAAACTACACTACTGGAGGGACTATCCATATAGTGGTAAACAACCAAGTCGCTTTCACCACTGATCCGAGAGCTGGAAGATCTTCACAATATTGTACAGATGTTGCCAAGGCTTTGGATGCCCCAATTTTCCATGTGAATGGTGATGATATGGAAGCAGTTGTCCATGTCTGTGAGCTAGCGGCAGAATGGCGTCAGACCTTTCACTCGGATGTTGTTGTTGATATAGTCTGTTACCGTCGTTTTGGGCACAATGAGATCGATGAGCCATCTTTCACTCAACCCAAAATGTATAAGGTGAGACTGAAATTATCTGTTCTTATTTCCAATTTATGTACCATTTTAGGTGTCTAATTGCTTAAGCTAAAGGCAGAAAGCCAAATATGTGGTAGTTTTTTACTGTTCATTAGTTTCTATGTGATGTCTTCATCAACAACAGTTTTTTCGATAGGTATCTGATAAAGTTCTCATCTCTTTACACTTGTTGAATTTGAACAGATTATTCGGAACCATCCTTCAGCCCTAGAAATATATGAACAGAAGCTTTTGGAGTCGGGACATGTGACAAAAGAAAACATCGATAGGATAAAAAATAAGGTTAATACAATTCTCAACGAAGAATTCTTGGCGAGCAAAGATTATGTTCCCCAGAAAAGGGATTGGCTTTCAGCTTTTTGGACTGGCTTTAAATCACCTGAGCAGCTTTCACGCCTAAGAAACACAGGGTATATATAGTTTGTTTCTTCTACAATAGTCTGTAACATTGAAATGTTCAGAAAAGTTATTTATAGCTTTGTTCGTGATATTTTTGAATACCAGGGTCAAGCCTGATATTCTAAAGACTGTTGGGAAAGCTATCACGACACTTCCTGAGACATTTAAGCCACACAGAGCAGTAAAGAAGATTTTTGACTTACGAAACCAGATGATTGAAACGGGCGAAGGTATTGACTGGGCTCTAAGTGAGGCACTTGCTTTTGCCACATTGCTAGTGGAAGGCAATCATGTCAGATTGAGTGGACAGGATGTTGAAAGAGGTACGTTTAGTCATCGCCATTCTGTTCTGCATGATCAAGAAACTGGGGCACGGTATTGCCCTTTGGATCATGTCGTAATCAACCAGAATGAGGAGATGTTTACTGTCAGCAACAGGTATAATAATCTTTCACAAGGCATTATGTACTGCTTCTCTTTCCGTGATGCATTGTGATTGATAGCCAATACAACTGTTTTCAAAATGTACAAGCAACCAATTAGCTCAATAAGAATGGCTTCAAGCTTTAATAGTTAATAGCTGATTCATAATCAGTACCGCTGCTTTCATAATTCATAGTCCGCATCAGCAGCACAAATAAACAGTGGTTCTATTTCATCACTTGTATTTGTGAGCATAGTGTTTCTAGGAATTAAATGAATTTTTATTGAATGTTTGATTGTCCTAGAAAGTTATATAAGATAAGTGTATATATCCTCTCTTTGATATTATTGCTATATTATCTGGAGATGAAATCTAAAAAATATTGTACTTTCATGACCGAACGATTTGTATTCACAGGTTTTAAAAAACAATGCTTTTTATATTTTAAAAGTTAATTTTTATTTGCTGCTTTAGAATCTTTAGTTGACATAGAGTCATAGAGTGTTTCCTACAAAAGATTTGTCACCACGAGTTGATTAGAATGTGAAAGCTGCTTGAATGTCTTGGTTACAGAGCATGATGAGCTTAGTACAGAGTAGGCGCTACGTTTTCTTATTGTATGGTTCTGGATCCAGGCTCTAAACTGATTTCAGATTGACTCACAAAGTGATATGTTATTGTGGGTGCAGTTCGCTTTCAGAGTTTGGTGTTCTTGGGTTTGAACTGGGATACTCCATGGAAAATCCCAATTCGTTGGTTATATGGGAAGCTCAGTTCGGTGATTTTGCCAATGGTGCCCAAGTAATTTTTGATCAGTTCCTGAGTAGTGGAGAGTCAAAATGGTTGCGACAGACAGGGCTGGTTGTGTTACTTCCTCATGGCTATGATGGCCAGGGACCTGAACACTCAAGTGGACGATTAGAAAGATTCCTTCAGGTTCTTGTTACTTCTTAAAACCTTTATGTGAAACCTTATTTAAGGATAGAGATCGTCAAACCAGTGATTAGTGTTTACTGCCTAACTTAGGTCTTGAGAGATACTGCCTCATACTTCGCTTTTGTGTTTAAATTCTGTTTTTTTCATTTTCTTAATTTCCTCGGTTGAATAATGGCATTGCGGCCTAAGCATTGGTTGACAAAAAATTGATTTGCAGATGAGTGATGACAACCCTTATGTCATACCTGAGATGGATCCAACACTCAGAACCCAGATTCAAGAGTGCAACTGGCAAGTTGTGAATGTGACTACTCCTGCTAATTATTTCCACGTATTGCGTCGTCAGGTAAGCTTATCAGCAGTGCATATTAATGGTCAGCAACAGTGCCTGTCCAGTTTTCTCAAATTTGGTAATCTATTTTGCAGATTCATCGAGATTTTCGCAAGCCTTTAATAGTCATGGCTCCAAAGAACTTATTGCGTCACAAGGACTGCAAATCAAATTTATCTGAGTTTGATGATGTCCAAGGCCACTCAGGTTTCGACAAACAAGGAACTAGATTCAAACGTCTCATAAAAGATCAGAATGATCATTCTGATCTGGAGGAGGGTATTAGGCGTCTAGTTCTGTGCTCTGGGAAGGTAAGCCACATTGTTGTTCTGTGGGTTACTGGTTTATGGATTCACAAAAGAGTTTTATGGAGAAGTTATCCTGTTGTAATGTGATTTTCTGTTACAGATTTACTATGAACTTGATGAAGAACGGAGGAAGACTGAAGGCAAGGATATTGCAATATGTAGAGTGGAGCAGCTGTGTCCGTTTCCATATGATCTCATTCAGCGGGAGCTTAAGCGTTACCCAAGTATGTCTGTTGACTTGATAGTTTGATTTGGCTTTTCTAGTTGAATAGTAATAGTAGCTAAACTTGAACATGTTGGTGACTCTTGCCACTCGACTCTTGGTTTATGTTTTACAGACAAGCTGTGATGTGCTCGATATCTTTACTTTTTGATATGATGAAACCCAATGCTTGTCTTTTTATTTTTCTTTTTTTGATAGACACTGCCTGTTGTTAATCTTCTGTATATGTTGTTGTTTTATCAGATGCTGAAGTTGTTTGGTGTCAAGAAGAGCCAATGAACATGGGTGGATACAACTACATTGCACCTCGTCTTTGCACTGCCATGAAAGCTCTCGGTAGAGGAACCATGGATGACATCAAGTACGTTGGCCGCGCCCCATCTGCAGCAACTGCCACTGGTTTCTATATCATTCATGTGAAAGAACAGACTGAGCTTGTGCAGAAAGCCTTGCAACATGACCCCATCAATTATCCTTTCTGATTTTCTTCACCCATATACCATTTCCAGTTAACCATGGTCAGTCTTGATACAGTTCTAGTTTTGCCATGAAGTTCTGGCACTTTTGTTTCGGTTAACATGGAGTTTGCTCCTGAGTACACTTGATGTAGTTTTAAATTTAACCTTCTTTAATAATGATTGGTTTAAACTCAATTTAAGAAAGCTCGTCTTTTATAGCCGTTGCAATGGTTGGTTCATCATTACTTTTTCATTAGTATTTTTGTTTGCAATTACTCGTTTTGAATTATTTATCCTATATATAAAACAGAAAATGATGAATTGACGGTTTCTTTTCGAAGTCACATTTCTCTTTCTTAAAAACCTTTCAATTTAATATATATACTAAGTATATAAATATTGGAAAAGGTTTAAGGCGGATCAATACATTTATGTGAGATGGAAGGACATCATCTCGACTATTGATTTTTATCAATTTAACGGTTAATATTGATAACCGTCACTCATCAACCGTCACGTATTTTTTGCTAATCCATTATAAATTTAATTAACACCAATTTAATCTCAGCCGCTAGATTAATCTAAACCAACAGTTGAAATTAAGTCTTCATGTCGTACAAAAATGTAATGTTCTTCTACAACTCAACCCTATAAATTCAAACTTCCTATAAACTATATTAGAAAAATTAAATAAAATTAGTGTAGAAAACTACTGTTAATAATGAATATGCATGTTGTAAAATTAAGTGAAATATGGAAGAAAAGAACAAGACAAATGGTTAGGAGAATGAAGCAAGAAGAGAGATTGTATTTCATTTCATCTTTTTGTTTTTGATACATCAACATGTCTCTCATACAAGTCTATTTATACTACTACATGATGCAAATAAAAGGACATATTATTCCTCCAAATAAATAAGAATAAAGATGAGAGTTATAATGGGAGAGTAATAGATAATTATGATCATAACAAATGACATAATAATCATGCATTTTATATCTCATTCAAGTCATCCATATTATTGATTTTATAACACTCCCCCTTGGATGACTTGTACACATGTGTTACCTCATTAAAAACCTTGTTAGGAAAAAACCCGTTGGGAAAACCCTATACAAGGAAAAGAGTATAACGCGTATGTATCTCCCCCTCATTTTGACATCTTTAAAATATCTAGCAAAGATCTCTGAACTTTCTCAGACCAATATTATTCACTAGTTTTTGAAAAGAGGTTGTGGGTAATGCTTTTGTGAATAAATCAGCTAGATTGTCACATGAACGAATCTGACATATCTCAATTTCTTTCTTATTTTGAAGTTCATGAGTGAAGAAAAATTTGGGAGAAATGTGTTTCGTTCTGTCCCCTTTTATATACCCACTCTTAATTTGAGCAATGCATGCAGCATTATCTTCATATATAATAGTTGGACTTTCTCTATCCACAGTAAGATCACATGATTCTCTTATATGATGAATTAAAGATCTTAACCATACACATTCACGACTAGCTTCATGAAGTGCTAATATTTCAGAATGATTTGAAGAAGTTGCCGTTAAAGTTTGTTTAGTAGAGCGCCAGGATATTGCGGTACCACCATAAGTAAATATGTATCCTGTTTGTGACCGTGCTTTGTGGGGATCAGATAAATATCCGGCATCGGCATACCCAAGTAATTCTGATTTTGAATCTTTTGAATATAATAATCCCATGTCATATGTTCCTCGAAGATATCTTAAAATCTGTTTAATACCGGTCCAATGTCTTTTTGTTGGAGATGAACTAAATCTTGCTAATAAATTAACCGAGAATGCGATGTCTGGTCTTGTACAATTAGCAAGATACATTAGTGCTCCAATTGCACTTAAATATGGAACTTCAGGACCAAGTATTTCTTCATTTTCTTCCCGAGGACGAAATGGATCTTTTGTCACATCTAGTGAACGCACAACCATGGGAGTACTCACCGGATGAGATTTATCCATATTAAATCTTTTCAATATTTTTTCAATATATAATGATTGGTGAACAAATATTCCATCGGATAGATGTTCGATTTGGAGGCCAAGACAAAATTTTGTCATACCTAAATCTTTCATTTCAAATTCTCTTTTCAAATACGCAATTGCATTGTGAACTTCATCAAGAGTTCCGATGATATTTAAATCGTCAACATAAACTGCAATAATTGAGAATCCTGTTTTTGTTCGTTTGATAAATACACAAGGACATATTGCGTTATTGATAAATCCCTCTTTCAATAGATATTCACTGAGACGATTATACCACATTCGACCAGACTGTTTTAATCCATATAATGATCTTTGAAGCTTAATTGAGTACATTTCTCTTGGTTTGGAACTATGCGCTTCGGGCAATTTTAATCCTTCCGGAATTTTCATGTATATGTCATTATCAAGTGACCCATACAAATATGCTGTCACGACATCCATTAGATTCATTTGGAGTCTTTCTAAAATTGCCAAACTGATCAAAAATCTAAATGTTGTACCATCCATCACTGGAGAATATGTTTCCTCATAATCAATGCCTGGTCTTTGTGAAAAGCCTTGGGCTACTAGTCGTGCTTTATATCGTACAATTTCATTTCTCTCATTACGTTTGCGTACAAACACCCATTTATAACCGACAGGTTTTGTATGGCACTTTCCCATTTAGGCCAGTCGTTTCTTTGTTGACATTCTTTGACCGACCTTGGCTCATAATCATCATTTTCATTTATAACATCAAGAGCCATTGCATATGCAAAAATATTATCCACCACAACTGATTTTCTGTTCCATCTATTTCCGGTAATTACATAATTTATAGATACTTCATAGTCATCATTTTCAGATGCTTCTTTGTTGTCATCTTTTTCAATTGTTTCATCATCATTTATAGATGAATTCTTATTTTCCACATCTATTTCATTTGGAACAGACACTGATGCACCATCGAACTCATTATTACTTTTTCTTTTTCTTGGATTTTTATCTTTGGACCCAGGCGGTCTACCACGCTTCTTGCGTGATTTAGACTCATTGGCTAATATATTCCCAGCATTACCATTTGTAATATCAATTTTACTTGGAACATTTATAGCTGGTATATGTGACCTCGTCACTGTCTTTATATTTGTAAATGCATCAGGTAATTGATTTGCAACATTTTGCAAGTGGATAATCTTTTGAACCTCTAGTTCACGTTGATTTGTAATTGGATCAAGATGAGATAATGTTACCGCGTTCCATGTAATTTCTTGTTTTTCCTTCTCATGTTTTATTTTATCTCCCCCTAATGCGGGATATATTGTCTCATCAAATCGACAATCTGCAAATCGTGCTTTAAATAAGTCTCCCGTCAAAGGTTCTAAATATTTAATAATTGAGGGGGAATCAAATCCCACATATATTCCCAACCTTCTTTGAGGTCCCATTTTACTTCTATGTGGAGGAGATATTGGCACATATACGGCACATCCAAAAACTTTTAAATGAGAGATATTTGGCACTTGTCCATTAACAAGTTGTAAAGGAGAATACTGATGATATGCACTTGGTCTTAAACGTATAAGGGATGCAGCATGTAAAATTGCATGTCCCCAAGCCGAATTTGGCAATTTGGTCTTCATCAATAAAGGTCTAGCAATTAATTTCAGTCGTTTAATAAATGACTCTGCTAACCCATTTTGAGTATGTACATGAGCCACAGGGTGTTCAACAACTATGCCAATTGACATACAATAATCATCAAAAGATTTTGAAGTAAATTCACCCGCATTATCAATTCGAATTCTTTTAATAGAATAATCTGGAAACTGTGCTCGTAATTGTATTATTTGAGCAAGTAGTCTTGGCAAATGCCATGTTTCGACTTGATAATAAACATACGTGCGACCAACGTGTCGATGCGTCAATTAATACCATGAAATATCGAAATGGTCCTGTTGACGGAATTATTGGTCCACAAATATCTCCTTGAATTCTTTCTAAAAATGTTGGACATTCAGTCGCGACTCTAACTGGTGATGGTCTTGTGATAAGTTTTCCTTGAAACATGCAGCACACACCAGATCTTTAGATAAAATAATATTTTCAGTTTTCAATGAATGTCCATGAGAATTTTCAATAATTTTTCTCATCATGTTTGATCCAGGATGACCTAATCGATCATGCCATATAAGAAATTTATTTAGGTCTGTTGATTCTTTTACAACCATATATGTTTCAAGTGGACTAATAATTGAATAATAAAGTCCCAACTTATATGATTTAAGTTTTTCCATTATTTTTTTCTTTCCGGAGATCATTGACGTGATATATAAATATTCCATGCCATTCTCATTAGTTGTTTCAATATGATAGCCATTCCGGCGTATGTCTTTGAAACTTAACAAATTTCTTTTTGATTGCTTTGACAACTTTGCATCATCTATAATTAATTGTGTACCATTAGGTAGTGTTAGATGTGCTTTTCCATAACCATCAATAATATCGGTTACACCGCATATGGTGCTAACATTAGCTTTGGCTAATATGAGGTTAGAAAAATATTTTTCATCTCTTAGAATTGTATGCGTTGTTGCACTATCCGCCAAACAAATATGATGGTCATCTTTTATAGAAGATACCGTTGCGTCCATACCTCTTGAAAATAAATAAATAAATTAGTAGAAAGAAATGCAAATGCTTTATTTCATGATGATGAATTATTACATAAATTATTCATAAATAAGGCATTATTTTTCTGCCTTTACATCATCCATCACCGTGTCAAAATCTCCAAAATCACCATTGGCATCATTAAGGAAATCTCCAACTTCTAAATGTGTAAGGTCTAAGGGGCCATCATCTGATTTGGTGAAGTTTGTTTCAACACTTTTTCCTTTCAAAGAAGCTTGGTAAAGATCAACAAAAAATTTTGGAGTGCGACAATTTTTACCCCAATGACCTTTCAAACCACAACGGTAGCAATGATTGTTGGAAGAGCTTCCCTTGTATTTTTCATCATCATTTGACAATCTGTTGTAGGGATTTGATCTTTTCTTGATATCATCATGGGAGTTCCTACTGACTTGCCCACGGCCACGGCCCCGCCCACGTTTGTGGTTACTTCGATTACCACGCCCATCTTCATTGGTAATCATTATAGCATTTGCCTCATCAATGGGCATCGCACCGGTTGGGCGAGAATTGTGGTTTTTCATCAACAACTCATTATTTTGTTCAGCAACCAACAAACAAGAAATAAGTTCAGAATATTTGGTGAATCCTTTTTCACGATATTGTTGTTGTAAAAGTAAATTTGAAGCATGAAATGTGGAATATGTTTTTTTCCAACATATCATTATCAGTTATAGTTTCACCACACAACTTCAATTGAGAAGTGATTCTGAACATAGCCAAATTATATTCATTTACGCTTTTATAATCTTGAAAGCGCAAATGTAACCATTCAAAACGGGCTTTAGGTAGTATTACCGTTTTTTGATGATCAAACCTTTCTTTCAAATCATTCCAAAGACGTAAAGGGTCTTTGACAGTTAAATATTCAATTTTCAATCCCTCATGGATATGATGACGAAGAAAAATCATGGCTTTTGCCTTTTTCTGTTCAGATGCCTTATTACCTTCTTTGATGGTATCACCAAGTTCCATGGCACTCAAGTGGATTTCCGCATCAAGGATCCACGATAAATAATTGTTGCCGGAAATGTCAAGAGCATTGAACTCGAGTTTTGTAAGATTTGACATAATCAACTACATATAGTGAACGTAAGAAAAGTTAATATAAAATATTTTGAAGATAATATGCTAGGCGGTTTTGAGATTTATTCAAGAGTGAACTCAAAGTTGCCATCATCGCATTGTTTGAAGAATAAATGAATTATATAACCTTGAGTATTACCTTTCTTTCTTTGAGCTTTTCGTGCTGATAACGTGTTGTAAAATTAAGTGAAATATGGAAGAAAAGAACAAGACAAATGGTTAGGAGAATGAAGCAAGAAGAGAGATTGTATTTCATTTCATCTTTTTGTTTTGATACATCAACATGTCTCTCATACAAGTCTATTTATACTACTACATGATGCAAATGAAAAGACATATTATTCCTCCAAATAAATAAGAATAAAGATGAGAGTTATAATGGGAGATTAATAACATAATATTTTTTTATGATCCATATTATTGATTTTATAACAAAAATGACGTTTTTTAAAACGAATCTGAGTTGTCGATCAAAAATTAAAATTTAGAACAGTATTGCGGGGGAGTTTAAGTGGCACGCTATTAATTGTGTAAGTAGTAATTTGTGGATACGAATTTCCAAATTTTTATTAAATTCTAAATTAATCATAATATTATGTATAAGATCAGAAGGAAACATATATTTTTGTGACATATTTACTGATTTACACATAATTTCAATAGTTGAATATTAATTACCCAACGAATGAGATATAAACTCAAATTAATTGTCAAATCCAACCTTCCCATGTTTTTTGCTAATTCAACCATTCAATTTAATCTCAATCTTCAGATTAAGTAAATTTAAAGTTAAGATTAAGTCCTTCCGTCCGACAAAATATATTGACCCTCTTGATTTTAACCTTCATATATATATATATATAGAAAATGTATCATGTGGATTCATTATTTTGATCAAGAATCCCTCTTGCATCTATTGATTATATTTTTTCAATGCACCAAATTGTACTACGTCATTGCACTTATCACGTGCAAACACATGTGCAACTCATATGTCTCATTAATGTGTTGACAGATGCAAGAGGGGGTTCATGTATCTATCAAAATAGATGGATCCACATGATATAATCTCTATATAAATATAGTTAGGGTCAAGAATGACAAATAACTATTGAGAGGACATTATCTTAGACGTTGATTTGAAATATCTGATGGTTGAGATTAAAGTTGCGTTTTGATTGAAATCGGCGGTTGAGTTTGCAAAATACACGGGCAGTTTGATTTGACAGTTATTTTTAGTTTAAATCTCGCCCGTTGGATTGATGAAAATCAATGATTGAGATGATATCCTACGGTCCTACAGTCCTACGAAAAATATAAATGTCATTCTTGAATCATTTCCTATATTAGTTAGGATCAAGAAGGATAAATAATTATTTTAAGGTGGGAGGACATAATCTCAGCCATTGGTCTGATTAATTTAACGGTTGAAATTAAAGTTGGTTTTTAATTAAATAGGTGGTTGGATTTGCAAAAATACGGGCGTTTGAATTTGATGATTATTTTTTTACTGAATCTCATCCGTTAGATTATTAGTAATCAACGATGGAGATTAAGTCTTATCGTCTTTCATATAATTAGATGTTCTCTTAGAAAAAGTTCGGATCTTGGGACATTAAAGTTTTGTAAGACACATTGACATCATCTCAACCGTGGTTTTGATTGATCTAACGATTGAGATTAAATTAATTTTAAATTAAAAAAATGATTGAATATTAATATTTGAATAAATATAAATCACCAGTTGAGAGATGTATTTCTGTCTCATAAAAATCTTCTTATCCTTCTAAAATTAAATCCTATATATAAATTAATCATAAGGGAAGGGATCAAGTATAAAGTGGCAGTTTTCATATGAAATAAAATCATCATAACCTTCTATTGATTTCAATCGGATGGTTTAAAATACTCAATCCAATTGTTACCAAAATAGAACAAAAGGGCAGATCAGTAAAGTGATGCAAATAATTATATTGAAAATATGTTTAACAATAAAATCTCCTTAAAATCCTCCAACTGACATGTGTTTCAAATCAAAATTTGATTATATCCTATTTTGAATTTTCCGTCGATATGGTTTTTAACGTAAGCAACAATTACAGATGAGAATCAACATTCTGGTTCATATCCGTAATACAAAGTCTCCGTAGTGTTTTTGGTCGGTTATACTGTTTTAATTGCAATTACGATTCTGGACATGGTCCAAAATATTGTAGTGTATGGTTCTAGAACCATATAGTTCAAATATTTGGACTATATCAGAATTGACGATCCTATTTGAATCTTCTCATCGATATGGTTCAAGTATTTGTATTGTATGGTTCTAGAATCGTAGTTAGCAAATTGATGGACCATACTAGATAATGACAATGATAATATGGTTTTTGTAATATGATTCATGAACCAGTTAGTGATAATTTATGAACCATACAAACATTTGCATATTATATCAAACCATTTAATGATCGTTAACCACTATTGGACTATGAATCAGAAACTCAGTATTTTTTGCATTGCTTGTTCAACAAAACATCAATTAAGAGTAATAGTATCAAATGATCCTAAAATACACGAATTTTTTCCGTATGCAGCGTAAGACATCAATGCCTGTCTTATATTCTAATCGATTGTCACTTGTCGTGGCTCCAAGTCAGTATTCGCACAATATATAAGTTCCTTAGCTTATCTACCACTCTTTTCTAAACTTGCAAAAAAGCATTCAACATGGTATTATATGTTACGTTCCAGCCAAATAGAAAAGCATTCAACATGGTATTATATGTTACGTTCCAGCCACACTCTAATCGAGTATGGTTCAACAAATTGTTTAGCATGGTTCATGAACCATGTTTATATATTTTTTGAACCTTACAGTATATTCATGTTTAACAAACTGTATCAACCGGATCGCTGCTATGTTTTATAATTGAAAGTCGATTCGCAATGTATGACATCAAATGTCTCACAAAACGAAACCCTAACTAAATTGCAACAATTTAAATGAAACCCTAGTATAATAGACATACGAAACCCTAAGATAACTTACAAGTCAAGCGGATACATGTGCGTGACGGATGATAACAATCGACGTGGATGATTACAACAGATGCGAGTGGCAGAGTCGGCTGAATTCGTTTCTTCGTTTGATTTCCAGATTTTACAATTTCAAAATACCCTAATTTTTGGAGTGAATTATAGTTTGTGAAACAACCTTATTTTACTGTTCTTAAATTACCCTCGCATTTAATTTCGAATTATTTTAATTCCATATTTGGTAACTTTTTTATTTGATTTGGTTATAAATCTGATCCGTTGATCTGATTTATTTAACAGCTCATATTAATGTATATTTTATACACATAAGAGACTTTATACCAGATCTCCGCCTATCTAATCATAATTTTGTGCATAGAGGTTTGAATCTAAACACTTTCTCAATGCACCTTCAATTTTGTATATGTTGAGCACATGAATTATATTCCTTTTCAATATAGACAATACAATGATAGTGTAAACCAAAAACGTAACGTGCAAAACTGTTGCTAGAAAAACGTGTTGTATATATACAATACAATTGCAAGAGACTTGAGAAGACACGCAATTGATTGAAAAGAAAAAAAAATTGAGAAGACACGCAACACAATTCCGTTCTCTCCTCTCGTCTCTCAAAATTGAAGCCGATTCAACGAAATCCGCAAAAATCAAAACTCGAGAGATATCGGAATAAGTGGATCGAACTCATTACGATCGTAAATCTCTTGTTCATCTCTATTTCGTATATTACGACATATTAGGGTTTGATTCCGATCGCCTTTGTTCATTTGTTTTCGATTGCGTCTATGTTGATGATCGCTTTTTCCAAATTAGGGTTTGGATTTATTTATTGTGTTGTTGAAAATTTACTATGCTTGATCATTGACACCAGTTTTTGTTTGGAAATGAATGAGTGCAGGACTTGTAAAGTTGCTGATGCCTCTGAACTGGTTGTTAATTTCTGCATTCAACGATTGTTGTAGTTCGTGTCATTTTCTGTTGTTTGGAGCATAACTTGAACTCTTGAAGATTGGAATTGGATTGTGCTGAATATCATTTTCTACCATCAATCGATTCGACCCGGAAATTAAAATCATTTTATAAGTTGGATATCTAATTCAGTCGTTATTTTAAAGACTCTTGAAGCTACTGCAACTAACAATAAAGGTGATCACTTGTCTGCAAGGTCAGTAGTCAACTAAACCCGCATATTAATAGTTTGTTTTTGTTTGCGTGATTAGAATTCAAACAACCTGAGTACATCATCAAAATTATGTAGTCATATGATGCTCATTTGTTTGAATTATGTATGCTATCACAGAATGCAATCCTTTAGGATGCAACCATTTTCTAAACGGTAGGAAAGAATATGAAAAATAAAGGAATTACTTGTGCAGAAAATAATTCCGAAATGTTGAATTCTCTTCAATGTAATGATGAACTTTGTTTATTTATGGGTGGTTTCATCTGTCAAGTTGTTTCCTTGTTTGTGTACCATCTTTTCATCATTAATATATGAGTTTAGGCATCATGTACACATTATTCCTTCTCCATAAGTTATGCTAGTCACAAACATGTGAATGGCACATTAGATGTCAATTTTATACGGGTCAAAAGTTCAGTTAATGTTCTAAAAGTGAACTGTTCGTACTCATACATCGACAGTTTATGGTAAGCTTGTAAACTCACCATGGTAGGTAGAGATGTTTGTATAGAGATTCCTTTTCTTCAAATCATGTGTGGTTTATGTATGAACTTGCGCTGTAAAATGTACGAGAAGGGTCTCGGTGCTGAAAATCTCTATATTAATTGTTTCCGTGTTAAGTTTGCTGCCTGATATATTTTGATGTTCTCAGTAGACACATACAGTGTACTCAAGATGTCAGATTTTAAAGGAAGTACATCCTCAATCACAGATTCATGTGCACTGCACAAAGAACTGGATGAGGCTGCATGTCCCATTTGCATGGATCATCCACATAATGCTGTTCTACTTCTTTGTAGTGCTCATGATAAAGGATGCAGGTCATTCATTTGTGATACTAGTTACAGGCACTCCAACTGTCTTGATCGATTCAAAAAGTTAAGAGTCAACAATAAGAATAGTGCTTCGCACCAAAACAATTCTACAACTGGTAATTCAGACAGCTTGAGAGGTGGTCATTTTCTCAATTCAGGTTCTGGGGTAACAAATGACTCTGCTGAAGTTCGGGGAACCATAGAAAACCAAGATTTTCATGATCATTCAGAGTACCCACATGGAAGCCTACTAATACAAGCAACCGATTCATCCTCAGGACAAGAAACTATTCAAGCTGAGTTCACTTCAGTAGGGCAGCCATTACAGAATGCCAATTTGAATCTAGAATGCCCAATGTGCAGAGGTGCGATTCTGGGTTGGAAAATTGAGAAGGAAGCCAGGCAATATCTCGATTTGAAACAGCGAAGTTGCTCGCATGAGTCATGTTCGTTTACTGGAAATTATCAGGAGCTTCGGAGGCATGCTAGAAGGGCACATCCAACTAAACGCCCAGCTGATGTCGACCCTTCTAGAGCCCGTGCATGGCAAAACTTGGAGCATCAGAGAGACTATGGTGACATTATGAGTGTAATTCGCTCGTCCATGCCCAATGCTGTTGTATTTGGAGATTATGTAATTGAAAATGGAGATGGTGCGGGAAACGAATCTGGTGATGGGCATAACTCATGGTGGAGCACTTTCGTAATGTTCCAGATGGTTAACCGAAATAATTCTAGGAGAGGTTTGCCTCAACAGAGAGGAAGTACTAGACGTTGGACACGACAAAGACGCCTATCAAGAGACTTTTCAAACCGAAGACATCAATGGGGTGAAAGCTCATCGCGCCAGAGAGAAGGTGAAGATAACTGGAACAGATGGAGTCTTCGCAGTGAAGATCCATCGCCAAGACCCCTCAGGCGTCGGCGTTTCTCCAACTCCAGGCCAGATGAACACCAGCAATGAATCAGAAACTCATTCCTGGTAACATATGATCCATTAGATACCTCTATTTATTGTGACCCATTGTTTCAAGGGTAACTTATTTATATTACCCTCTATTGTCAGTTCTCCCAGGCTATGCAGTAGCAGAGAAATTAGCTTGCCTTCTGCTTGGGTGTATACCACGGTGACCAGCTGAACATATTTCTAAGGATTCGACGTGACATGAATATATCTGTTGCATGTTCTGCAATTCACGTTACTTGTATATACAGATACAGATTGCAATAAAACTACATTTTAATATCCATGCCATTTTCAGATTTCTGTTTCTATTTTCTTCGATGTTTGAGCTGGCTTAAGTGGATGGTACAAGTTTGTTATCTTAATTTTATTTACCATTTGAAATTTATCAGTACATTCACTTCAGTACTTAACGTATGAAGTGGATTGATTATTGTAAAATGCCTTCTCCAAACTTCAGTATGTTCCATGAAGCAACTGATAACTGAATAAATGTGTAAGGAAGTTGTCAGAAGTGCATCAAGATAAAAAAGAACCTCCTGAGGAAGCCAAAACACACAGTACAGGATGATGTTTTTTAAAAATTCATTCTGATTTTTCCAATAGATTTTCCCACAATTAAAGGAGTTTGAAATTATTCAACATCTTCTACTGTTAGAAATT
>QZGG01003634.1:0-21736 GCA_006409495.1 Sedum album | reverse complement strand
GCGTGCAATATAGTGAAATAAATATTCCGGCACGCAACTCAAAAGAATTTATAGAACTAGGGGTGACCTAGTGTCGAACCCAAGGGAACAGTGGAATCAAGTTATATTTCAAACTCGATTACTAGCTAATTTTAGTATTACTAGCTTTAACTTTAGTTCTTAAGTGTTTTATTATTTCAAAGGCAATGTTTATTATTCAAAGGCAATCTAAGGCAATATTTAAGAAAAGGTTTGTTATCAAATATTAAAAACTATGACAAGGATGAGAATCCTCCACTAATACTTATGTTTCACTCGAACAAGATATATAAAACTCACTCTCGAATGTTGCATTTATATTATAGTTATGAATTTCCTTCTTGATGACAATTTAATCTAGAATGCATAGTTATATGATAATATAAACCTCACTCTCGAATGTTGGATTTATATTATAGAATTTAGACTGAGTAGCATTAGCATACGAATCCTCACTCTCGAATGTTGGATCACACCTAAACATCTACTCAACTAGAGTTTCCTCACTCTCGAATGTTGGAATTTCACTAGTCTTGTCTAAATACGCTTATTATTACATTCATGCACCAAATATACTCGCTGCTCTCGCTTTGCTAATATACTTGATCTAATGGTTGTATTGAATCCTAAATAATCTAAGTTCACCTCTCGGTCCTCCCTAGATATACTACTCCGACCTACACTTCTAGATGTTTTGTCAGGACACCTATTTTATGAAGATTAAGCTCGGGTATGATTCAACACACGCAATTATCATACAAGAATTGATTCATATAAATTAAATAATCATGTTCTAGTTATTCATAAGCATTAGAGATTCATCAAATCCTCATCATAAAGAAACTACTCACTCATCTCGAGTGATAAAGCAAACATGATTCAAACGATTAAAAGTAAAACGATTGTAAATAAAACAAGAGTAAAGTTTAGAAATTCTCAGTGATTGATGATCCACGGTCGAGCTCCAAAGCTGCTGCTATTCTCCTCGTATCTCGAGTACAAAACTTCAATAATTCAATATTCTTGAGCTCTCTCGGCTCTTCTTCTTCACTTGGTTTACTCGACGGATCAATCACTTTTATTTCAGCCCCCTAGGTAGCTCGGGCAGCAGCAGCCAACTTTGCTTTGAAGGTCTTGTGATGCTTATATAGTGTAGTTCATTAGGGCTCGAGTGACTTCAAAGGTCTTGCTTTAACTCCCTTCATAATTGGCCGAGTAAATGTAGAGTTAAGCTTATCTTCTCATTTAATCCTCGAGTGGAATGAAAGGTTTCTTATCTTCTTGTAATCTTGTATTCACTCGAGTTAATGAGATAATCCACGAAGGGTCTTGATCACGTGACAACTTGCTCGAGCACTGCATTTACTCGGTCGAGTAACTTGAGTCTTCGGCTGTTTTTGCTCGAGTAAGGTACTTTAGTGCACTCGGTCTAAGAATTGCAGAAATGCTTCCAATTACGTCTGATTTAGGCCGAATTCACGTGCTTTTCCTCATATTTCCATTTATGCTCCTTCGTAAAGTGTAAACCGTGCTTTTGACCTGAAACATCAATCAAAGTATCAAAAGTAATATATTTTACATTAAATCATATGAAATAAGCATGAAAGTAGGGGCTTAAAATAGACATTTCTAACACTCATCAAAATACCCCACACTTAATCCTTGTTCGTCCCGAACAAGCATTAAGCTTATTTCTTACTCCTGAGATTTCTAAAGTTAATCTAATCCTAGTTCACTGTCGTAGAAAATCACGAATGCATTTAGCATATGCATTAAGCCTTTAAACCTCTAGGCTGCCCTAGCGGACGAGTTTTAGTCTCGTGAGAGTTTTCAGATAACGGAATACTCACAAATCCTGCACATCATCCATTCATCGTATTCATTTACATAGCAAGTCAATTCAACAAACATTCTTTTGCATTATTCTTTAATCATAAACACTTCAAAGTATAGCTGATCATTCATGGCATGAAAATAATTGAAAATCACTTCAAATCACGATAGTCATAAATTTCAACGTAACTCGAGCAATAAGAAACTAACCTTGATTTGTCCTTTCTCTCCATTCCCAACTTACACCGAAAATTTTCAAGAGGAGTTTCACCGAACCAATCACCTATGCTAGCAAGGGCTAGTCCATAAGGTCAAGGTCAAGAATTCTTGCCCAAGAATTAGACTACACGTCGTAATCCATAAGAGTAGAGGAATTCCGGATGATTACCACATATTTCATGAATTTTTCTCTCAAAAGCATGTCATGCCTACGTACATAAGTACAAGGATCGTCCCTAAGCAATTCTCCATGGTTATCACTCGACAGCTTCACTCGAGTCGCAACATTATTTAGGCAAAGCAAGGACTTAAGTGGGGAAACGAATATTTTTCTTTTCTATATTTTTTTCTTTTTTTTTTTTTTATCAAAGCAAATACTTTCAAGGGGGAATTACTTCCTAACCCTCGGCAATGTTTTTCTTGTTTTGTCAAAGCAGATACTTTCAAGGGGGAAATAAATTTTATCTTCCTAACCCTCGGCAAATGCTCGACTTTATCGGATAACCCCACACTTAAGACTTGACTAGATGCCAAAATATTAACTCGAGTGTTACAACAAATGCACCATATATTACGAGATATGCTTAAGTCACCTAAAGGCAATACAATAGCTTTATGAAATATTATCCATGTTTCGTTCAAAAATTTCCTCTATGAAATTGGATAAAACTTTGCTTTTCTCAAGGTGTTATGTCAAAAATTTCTAAGAAAAATCAAACTAGGCAAGCTCTTAAGTTAAGTCACAAGAAATAAATTTTCTATCATGAATGTCGTTCAATTCAAAAAATTTCAATTCATGAGTTTCTCAGCAAACATTTTTAATCTAAGTGCTCGATCTTGTTTAGCATGTTTAATTGACATTTTTCAACGTGTTTTCATTTAAATAGTAGGATGTATGCAAATTTTTAAAAGTATGCAATGTATATATCATGAAAATTTGTATGCATACTACTCCCCACCCCACACTTAAAAATTTGCTTAGTCCCTAAGCAATAAATTAAGATTAAGGTGTAGAGATACTTAGCTGGTTGTCGAGTATTGTTCTTGACATTTTTCTTCGTATCTTGACTTTCCAATGCGCTGCACATCTATCATTCTTGCAATGCTAACAAAGATTTGTCATTATATAACAAACAAAGCAAAACATGATAGATAAGTAATTTAAAATGTTCAAACAAGTGCAAATGTCAAGTACTCGATCAATCTGTGTTCTAGTTGTGAAAGTTGTTTTTATCGGTTGTGTTGATTGTTTGTTTGGGAGATATCGGGTGTTTCTAAGGATTCGGAAGTTGTTCATTATCAGACCTATTCGTTGTCACCTACGTTATCTTCTGCATCTACGAATTCTTCATCTCTTGAGCGGTTTCTTCTTCGGTCGAGTGATGCAATGTAGGTCTAGGTGGTGATCGGTATCCTTCACAAACGAAATTCCATTCTTTCACAACTTCTATCTTTGTCCCTTAACTCGACCATCTCCATTTGGTCTTAAGTGAATAAATAAACTCGGTCGAGTTAGGGTTTTGTTTTGTGTAGTTGGGCTAGGTTTTGTTTAATGTTTAAGGTGATATGGCCCAATAGTTTAATTCGGTCGAGTGAACCAGATGACTCGATCGAATTGATTTCGGTTTAAGAATAGGTTCACTCGATCGAGTGACATTCTTAGTTGGTCGAGTGGGCTCGGCCAAAATTCAGAATTTAATTGAGTTTTTATTTTTTTCAAGGTGTTTTAATTCTGAATTTTATTTTTAGTAACCCTAAAATTTGGTAAGATAAATTTCTTCTTTATTGAATTTTAACTTTGTTTTCCAAACAAAGACATATTATTTAGAAGAAATAAGAAAATAAGGTTTAATCACTCATCAGACTCGATCTCTATTGGTTCTCCACTAGGCTTGCGAAATTCTTTGATAGTCACCCTACGAACCTCATACCACTCAATACCCGAATTATTTTTCTTAGGCTTCTTGGACTTCGTTTTGCTCGAGGTAGCTTTTTCCTTACCCTTCTTTGCTTGTATCATTGAAGTTCCCAACCGAGCGCGCGTTCTCGGAGGGGTCTTCTTCCTCAGTTACTTCCTTATAGGCAAATTCCAACTGCGGGTTTTTGGCTAGAATGCTAATTTCCTTAACAAGTTAAAGTCCAATTCTCGAAATTCTGTGTATCTCTCGGGTAGAGTAAATTGACAACCATGGCTATGCTAGTGATCAATGAAGTACAACCCACGTACTGTGAAGAGTAGTATGCCTGCTGCATACCCTTGAACATAGTTGTAACACATCAAACCAATTGATTGTTCATCTTGGTCGAGTGCCCACATATGTTCAAGTCCTCTCGGGTAACTACATCAACAGTTTCGGGTTGGCAATTAATATTCGTAGCAATCAAGACGATGCACGTACTTCCAAACGGGATTCTTAATAGAGGATGGTGAAGGGTAGTCTCCAATGAAGTCTTGGCGGCTAATGTCTTTCCAAATCTGAATTCTTTGTTGTTCCGTAGCCAAGTGAAGTCCTCCTTCAGGAAATCCAAGATGTCTATGCTTCTTGTCGAGTCCAATAAAAATCCAAATCTTGAATTCTGAATTTCCATCCTTCATAATCATATGCAAAACCTTCTCCTTCCACAGGTTCAAACGAAGCAATGAACTCATAGACAAGTTCCTTATAGCATTGCTTGTTGAAAACAACATCCACATCGAGTGAGCTCGGTTAAATATCATAAACTTTGGCATAATGCCAAGGCTTTGCATTGTCTTGTCATGAAGGGCTATCGAGCTCACCAAAGGCTTGAGTCGGTTTGCATCTTCAGCTAATCTTTCATAGGTTCGTGCATGGTCTATGTTGTCAAAATTTGGTGGGTAGGATGGGTCATAGTGTGAACAAACTCAATTTGAGTTCTTCTTTGGGAGGGTGCATTGGTCTTTTTGGCTAGTAGGTTGGATTGAGACATGTTGCTCGAGTATGTAGTAAGTGTGTTGATTCGGTCGAGTATGGTGAATATGCCATGCTACTCGATCGGTTTTATATATAGTCTAAATTGGAAGCTCTAGGTTACTCGAGTATAACTTACCTAATAAAGTGTGATAAATATTTGTATATCAAGGTTTCTAATAATGAATATTAAATCAAAGATTTAATCAAAGATTTAATCAAGGATTTAATATATGGAAGTTATGAATATTTATTAGGTTACTCGAGATATTTTTGTTTAGGAAAGAATTGGGCTAGGTGCTCGAGTGGGCTTTGGTTAAAATCTGATTTTTCTAATTTGGGTCGAGTTGTTTAAGTGTTGTGGTTACTCGACCGAATGATCCATAGATTCGGTCGAGTGAAGCAATGTCCTTTTGCTTCACTTTGCGCTCTAAAACTTGGCGATCATAAGGGTAAATGCAATTAGAACAATACGCACAAGTTCAAGTTACAACAACAAAGTACCGCAAACGGTACGTCCAAAAAGTTCAAAACAAACACAAATAAACAACTAAAAGAGGCTTTCCTAGCACTCTTCCCACTCGAAGCTCGTTCCTTCGTTCATCTTTTCTTTCCTTTCCGGTCAGCGCGCTTGGGCATTTCCTTTACACAACCTTCCTTGCTCCTCCTATCCATCAACGTCATAGTGACCAAACGGGTGGTATCGAGTGGTCTAAAATCTCCCTTGCTTTTAAACTAAAATATGAGCGTTCCGCGAGGCAAGTGATGAAAGATGAGCAGCCGAGTGCTTACTCTTTTCCTTAGGGTTGATCATCTTCTTAACCGCTCGGTGAAGACATAAAACCAATCAATGGAGTCTCCTCGCTCCATGAAGTACATCAAATCCAAGTCTTCCCGAGATACTCGAGCACCTTGGTCAACACGAGTGTTGATGTTCGTTGAAATAATCCGATGGATGTATTTCCATACTCCATCCGTTAGGCACTTGGGTGAGCAATTAGGGTCATACTCGCGCATACCGGTTAGCTTCCTCCATACTTCCAATCTCATCTCATCCGTACAAAATGGAATAACACCTCCGGAGAGAACCATTCTCCGTCCATATACCCTTCTCCTCCTTGAATTCTTTTCCATTAATCTCAAACTCCCACGACACACACTTCATTCTCATTATAAAACGGTTCAAAACTTGAGAAGAACTCGACCACAAGGTTGTGGTGTGTCGGCTTCCCCATCAAATACTCCCACTCGATCAAACCGGCATTGATAAATATATTGTCCACAATCTCATAAATTCCAAGCTCAATCATAGTAGGTTTGTGAGGTGCAACGGAACTTACCACTTCCTTCTTGTCGAGCCAAAAAGTCTTGAGTAATCCTGTTCTTGAAATGGTTTCCTAAAGCTAAGTTGCCCCGGGTTGAAACCGTATCTCCTTGCTAGATCTTTGTTCTTCCCATGCTAGATCCTTGTCCGCTCGACATTGTTGAGAATTGAGGTTTGAGGGTTGGTCGAGTGAATCGGTGGCTAGGGATTTAGGATTTGAGAGTGATGTTGAAGCGGTCGAGTAGGTGGAGTAAAGGTGGTCGAGTGATGTTTTAGGGTTTTCTAAATTGGACCAATTTCCAATGGGCCAATTAAATTGGTCTAATTAAATTAGAACAATTTCCTATATGACCAAATTTAATTGGTAGAGTTGTCCAACGGTTGATTTTAAAATTTATTTTTGTATTTTAATTTTTTTTATTTTGTTTTTGGGTGGTGAATTCGGTCGAGTAAGATTTTACTCGGTCGAATGAGGGGGGATTAAATCATTTAAATGATTTAAGTAAATTTTTGGTTGACTCAATTCGGTCGAGTAAGAATCTTACTCGATCGAATGAAATAGGAATTCATTTAAATTGATTAATCTATATTAATTTGGGTGACGTGACTCGGTCGAGTTGGTGGTTTACTCGATCGAGTGAAAGAATTTATCCCCGGAATTTTCCCAAATAATATTCTACCCCACACTTGCATTTTTCCTAATCTAGAAAACAATAAAGTGCGGAAAAATAAATGCGGAAAAATAAATACTTACTGGCCTAGATTAACGTCCTGGCAAGGACGTAGCCGTGTCTTCATATAAAGAAACACACTCGAGAAGTCCTTTGCTAGGATCCCTTCTCGAGAGGATATGCTCCACTTCTTAGTTATCCGACCTCATAGAGATTGAGTTGCTCTACTAGATAGCATTGGTCTCCAGCATGATAAATCTTCAGTCTATGTCCGTTGACCTTAAATGTGTTTCCTTCCTTGTCTAATAATTCCACGTGTCCATCGTCAAAAACTTTAGATATCTTGAATGGTCCGGACCACTTGGAACGTAATTTTCCCGGAAATAATCTCAACCTAGTGTTGTAGAGTAGCACTTCGTCTCCTACTTGAATCTCTTCTCAATGATTTTCTTATCGTGCCACTTTTTGTTTTCTCTTTGTAGACTTCGCGCTTTCATATGCATTTAGCGTATCTCCTCGAGTTCATGTAATTGAAGAATACGGTTTTCCCTGCAGCTCTAGTATCGAAATTCATCTTCTTGATAGCCCACATGGCTTTGTACTCGATCTCTACCGGCAAGTGACAAGCTTTTCCAAGATAAGTTTGTATGGAGACATACCAATAGGGGTCTTGTAGGCTGTCCTATAAGCCCATAGTGCGTCATCTAGCTTCGACGCCCATTCCTTCCTTGCACCTGAAATGTCTTTTCTAAAATAGCTTTGATCTCTCTATTTGAAACTTCTACTTGACCACTGGTTTGGGGATGGTAAGGTGTCGAAATCTTGTGATATACTCCATGTTTTCGAAGCATCTTCTCGAGTTGTTTCTCCTTAAAGTGCGTTCCATTGTCACTAATGATAGTTCGAGGTACACCATATCTAGGAAAATGATCTTCTTAAATAATTTCTTTACGGACTTGGCATCGCATGTGGTGTGGCTATGGCTTCTATCCACTTAGACACATAGTCAACCGCTACTAGAATATACTTGTTTCCGTAAGATGAAGGAAAAGGTCCCATGAAATCAATTCCCCATACATCAAAAATTTCTACTTCGAGTATACCCTTCTGAGGCATCTGATCTCTCCTCGAGATGTTTCCCGATCTTTGGCAAGCATCGCACGATTGAACATACTTATGAGCATCTTGAAAAATAGTTGGCCAATAGAATCCCGACTGCAATACTCGAGCGGCTGTTTTGGATGTGGATCCGTGTCCTCCCGAGAATGAAGAATGACATTCGCGTAAGATTCTATGTTGATCTTTTTCTGCTACACACGTACGATATATGCCATCGACTCCTAACTTATAAAGATAAGGTTCGTCCCAATAGTATCGAGTAGCGTCTCGGAGAAATTTCTTCTTTTGTGCATACGTGATTCTGGTGGTAGCGTTCCACAAACAAGATAGTTCACAAAATCTGCGTACCAAGGGTCTTTGTTTGAGCTGAGTCTATGGAGAGCAAGTATTCTCCTAGAATGAATCCTTGATAGGGTCTCCACTTCCTTTATCCTCTAAGGTAGTCTCGAGTCTAGATAAATGGTCGGCTACTACGTTCTCGACTCCTTTCTTGTCTCTGATCTCTATGTCGAACTCTTGCAATAAAAGGATCCATCTAATAAGTCTTGGTTTTGCGTCCTTTTTGTTCATCAAGTATTTGAGTGCTGCGTGATCCGAGTAAACAATGGTCTTTGATCCAACGAGGTATTGTCTGAATTTTTCGAATGCGTAAACTACCGCTAACATCTCCTTCTCGGTTGTGGTGTAGTTTTCTTGGGTTGCATCGAGTGCCTTGCTCGTGTATTGAATGACATGAAGACGTTTATCAACTCTCTGTCCGAGGCATGCTCCAATCGCTCCGTCGCTTGCATCGCACATTAGTTCGAACGGTAAATCCCAATTTGGTGCTCGAACGATCGGGGCGGTTGTGAGTAACTTCTTTAACGTCTCGAACGCTTCATGACATTTATCATCGAACACAAACTTAACATCGTTAGCGAGAAGGTTTGTGAGTGGTTTTGCTATCTTCGAGAAGTCTTTGATAAATCTTCTGTAGAATCCGGCGTGTCCGAGAAAGCTTCTAATACCTCGTACATCCTTAGGCGGTGGGAGCTTCTCGATCACCTCGATCTTGGCTTTGTCGACTTCTATTCCTCGTTTTGAAACTAGATGTCCGAGCACTATTCCTTCTTGAACCATAAAATGACATTTCTCCCAGTTTAGAACTAGGTCCATTCAATGCATCGAGCTAGAACTTTGATAGATTCGATAAACAATCGTCAAACGAGTCCCCGTAAACTGAAAAATCATCCATAAAAACTTCCATAGTCTTCTCGAGGTACTCGGAGAAAATGGACATCATACACCGTTGAAAAGTTCCCGGAGCGTTGCATAACCCGAAAGGCATTCTTCTATACGCGAACGTTCCATATGGACATGTGAACGTGGTCTTCTCTTGATCCTCGGGGTGGATAGGTATTTGGAAAAATCCACTATACCCGTCGAGGAAACAAAAGTACTCGTGCCCGGAAAGTCTTTCTAACATTTGATCCACGAATGGAATAGGGAAATGGTCTTTTTTAGTTGCTTTATTAAGTTTTCTATAATCGACACACATCCTATATCCGGTTACGGTTCTAGTAGGGATTAATTCATCATTTTCATTTTTAACTACGGTTAATCCTCCTTTCTTTGGAACGACGTGGATTGGGCTAACCCAATCTGAATCGGGGATCGAGTATATGATTCCTGCATCTCTAAGTTTTGTTATTTCTTTCAGAACAACTTCACCTAATTTGGGATTTAGTCTCCTAAGAAACTCCCTAGATGGTTTTGCGTCATCGCATAAACGAATCCTATGCATGCATACGTCGGGACTAATTCCTTTTAAATCATCTATAGAGTGTCCTATAGCATCTTTATGTGTACGTAAAACATGCATGAGTTTCATAGTTTCATCTTTATCTAGCAAAGCATTTATGATAACCGGTGAAAATTTTTCTGAAACTAAAAATTCGTACCTTAGATTTGGTGGAAGAGGTTTCAATTCCTGACCAAATTCATTACCTTTGCTCGAGTTGCTTATGAGTTCCTGCTCGGTTAAATTCTGCTCGATCAACTTCTGCTTGATTAAATTCTGCTCGACCGAAAATGACTCGGTCGAGTACTCGGTTTCATCCATGAGATTCGACATATTTTCATCTGTCTTTTCTTCACTTTCAAGAAATGTTAGTGCGGAAATATCAATTATATCATCATTTGAAACATTAGCATCAAACAAATCACAATCCAAAGAACAAGTAGGTGCTTTCATCATTTTAGAAAGATAAAATTTTACCTTGTCCTCACCTAGGTCCAACTCGATTGAACCATCGCCACAATTTATCAGTGCCTTGACTGTGTTTAAAAATGGTCTTCCCATAATAACAGGAATTTCGGCATAAGGGTTATCATCCATTTCTAACACATAAAAATCCACAGGAACATAGAATTCTCCAATTTTAACAGGCATATCTTCTAACACACCAATTGGTACTCGTTTAGACCTATCAGCTAGTCTAAGAATTAAAGTGGTGCTAGAAAGTTCTCCTATTCCTAATTTTTCATATAAGATAAATGGCATTATGGAAACTCCTGCTCCTAGATCACATAAGGCATCATCAATATTATATCTCCTACGACGATCGGTATAGTGAATGAACCATAATCTTTTTGTTTCTTAGGCATCTTACGTTGTATTACGGCACTAGAATTAGGTCCTAAGGCAATATGGTCTACATCACATAATTCACGACGATGAGTTATAATATCTTTTAAGAATTTAGCATAGGTGGGCATTTGAGAAATTACCTCTGAAAATGGTAGAGTGATGCTAAGCTTTCCGAGAATTTCAGCAAACTTCTTGAATGCGGCTGTTTCTTTTACCTTCTTTTGTCTGTTTGGGAATGGAAGTGGTGGAACGTAAGGTGGTGGTGCTACGTAAGGTGGCTCACTTTCCTTGTCCGTGGCTTCCTCTTCCTGCTCGGGCTGCTGAGTGTTACTCGGTTCATCTTGCTCGGCTGAATTTGTTGTGCTTTCTTTGGTCTTGGTCCTTCAGCTCCTTACCACTCTTCAAAGTGATAGCGCTTAAGTCGGTGAGTTTATTTCGGGTTGAGAAGGAAGTTTTCCGGGATTCCTTGAATGCGTTGAAGCGAGTTGCGCAAACTGTGTCTCAAGCATCTTCTGTTCGGCTTTTCCTTGTTTGATTTCTGCGAATATATTCTGAATGTCTTTGCTCTGTTGTGCTTGAGTAGCTATCATCTGAGTCATTAGTTGCGCTAAGGTAGGTTCCTCGGATTTCTTGTCTTCCTTCCTTTGGTTGAAATTCTGATTTGTGCTCGGGCCGTAGTTCTGACTCGAGGCTTGGTTGCTCGGGTAGTCTCCTCTAGCTTGGTCTCTTAGTATTGAGACTTACCTGGGTTAGGTTATTGTACCCTTGAGTAGGGTATGGTGGTTTCGAATCTGAGTAGAATCTAGTCTGCCTTTGTTGAGGGGTACGTAGGATCCTTGTCCTCGAGCTATGTAGCTAACGTCTTCTCCTCCTTTAGGTCCGTAACCTTCTTCAGTGTGCTCGCTAACCTCGTAAACGTTCGATTGTGTTTTCTTCTTATCTAAGTTAAGGTTAGAAAGGGCTTGCACTAAAGAGTTAACGGTTTTTGAAAGGTTATTAAAGTCGGCTTTCGTGACTGAATTCGTACTCGGCTCAAGTTCCTCCTTCTTTAGATGGTTTCGGTCTCCACCCCATTGATGGCTGTTCCATGCGAGTTTCTCTATAACCTTGAATCCTTCGCTCGCGGGTAGTCCCATGATGCTTCCTCCGCTTCCTTGATCCATGCGTAATCGACTATTCTCGTCCATTCCATCGTAGAACATCGACAACAATTCCCATTTGTTATATCCATGATGAGGACATTCGCGTTGAAGTCCTTTGAATCGTTCGTACGCTTCATAAAAAGATTCATTGTTGCCTTGCACAAATTTATTAATTCTATCCCTAATACGTTTTACCTTTGCAGGGGGAAAGTATTGGTTTACGAAAGCTTGGCTAAGGCGTCCCATGTCTTGAATGTGTTCGGCTCGTGTCCTTGAAGCCAATCTTTCGCTCCATCGGTTAAAGAAAATGGAAATAGCTTCATGTAAACTATTTCTCTAGGTACTCCTGCAAATTTATACGTACGGCATAATTCAGTAAAATTATTAAGATGAACGTGAGGGTTACCGTATCCGTCGAATGATTCACTCTTGATCATTTGGATGAGTCCTCCTCGAAGTTCAAAATCATATCCTTCTTCATTTGGAATGCGAATGGGAGAATCATAACTTCCAATGGTTGGAGTTATGTAGTACTCGGCTGGTTGCTCGACCTCAGCCCCTGCTCGAGCTGCTCCTTGATTTTCCATATCTGGTCGAGTAAGTTTCCTGATCGGTCGAGTAAGATTTGTTCTCGGTTTCTTGGGTATTGTCCACGAAGTTAAGTTTAAAGGTCTAGAAGATCTCGAAGAGCTAGAACTTGAATTTGTGACGTCCACTTGCACCTTTTTCTTCGCTTTAGAGTTTGATTGCATTCACCTACAAAAAGATGAATTTTAGTAATAGCTAGAAAAATAAGCAAATGAAAGTTTTTATTACTACTATTTTTTTTTTTTATTTATATTTTTTATATTTACGATTTCGAGTACTCGAAATCTAGAACTAAAAATTAAACTAGTGAAAGATTTTAAAAACTAAAAACTAAACACCGTTCCCCGGCAACGGCGCCATTTTGACGTGTGCAGTATAGTGAATAAATATTCCAACTCAAAAGAATTTATAGAACTAGGGGTGACCTAGTGTCGAACCCAAGGGAACAGTGGAGTCAAGTTATATTTCAAACTCGATTACTAGATTTTAGTACTTAACACTAGCTTTCAATTTAGTTCTTAAGTGTTTTATTTATTTCAAAGGCAATTTATTTATTCAAAAGGCAATCTTAAAGGCAATATTTAAAGAAAAGGTTTGTTATCAAATATTAAAAACTATGACAAGGATGAGAATCCTCCACTAATACTTATGGTTTCACTCGAACAAGATATATAAATACTCACTCTCGAATGTTGCATTTATATTATAGTTATGAATTTCCTTCTTGATGACAATTTAATCTAGAATGCATAGTTATATGATAATATAAACCCTCACTCTCGAATGTTGGATTTATATTATAGAATTTAGACTGAGTAGCATTAGCATACGAATCCTCACTCTCGAATGTTGGATTCGCACGTAAACATCTACTCAACTAGAGTTTCCTCACTCTCGAATGTTGGAATTTCACTAGTCTTGTCTAAATACGCTTATTAATACATTCATGCACCAAATATACTCGCTGCTCTCGCTTTGCTAATATACTTGATCTAATGGTTGTATTGATTCCTAAATATCTAAGTTCACCTCTCGGTCCCCTCCCTAGATATACTACTCCGACCTACACTTCTAGATGTTTTGTCAGGACACCTATTTTATGAAGATTAAGCTCGGGTATGATTCAACACACGCAATTATCATACAAGAATTGATTCATATAAAAAAAAAAAAATAAAAAAAAATAAAAAAAAAAAAAAAAGTCAAGAATTGATTCATATAAATTTAAATAATCATGTTCAAGTTATTCATAAGCATTAGAGATTCATCAAATCCTCATCATAAAGAAACTACTCACTCATCTCGAGTGATAATGCAAACATGATTCAAACGATTAAAAGTAAAACGATTGTAAATAAAACAAGAGTAAAGTTTAGAAATTCTCAGTGATTGATGATCCACGGTCGAGCTCCAAAGCTGCTGCTATTCTCCTCGTTATCTCGAGTACAAAACTTCTATAATTCCTCCGAATTCTCTCGGGTATCTTCTTCTTCTTCACTTGGTTTACTCGACTAGACTCAATCACTTTATTATTATTTCAGCCCCCGTAGGTAGCTCGGGCAGCAGCAGCCAACTTGCTTTGAAGCTCTTGTGATGCTTATATAGTGTAGTTCATTAGGGCTCGAGTGATTTCAAAGGTCTTGCTTTAACTCCCTTCATAATTGGCCGAGTAAATGTAGAGTTAAGCTTTATCCTCTTGCATTTAATCTTCGAGTGGAATGAAAGGTCTTCATTTATCTTCTTGTATTAATTCACTCGAGTTAATGGAGATAATCCATACGAAGGGTCTTGATCACGTGGCAACTTGCTCGAGCAGTGTATTTACTCGGTCGAGTAACTTAGGTCTTTGGCTGTTTTGCTCGAGTAAGGTACTTTAATGCACTCGGTCTAAGAAATGTAGAAATGCTTTCATTTACGTCTGATTTAGGCCGAATTCCCGTGCTTTTCCTCATATTTCCATCTATGCTCCTTCGTAAGGTGTAAACCGTGTATTTGACCTGAAACATCAATCAAAGTATCAAAAGTAATATATTTTACATTAAATTAAATGAAATAAGCATGAAAGTAGGGGCTTAAAATAGACATTTCTAACACTCATCAGCCCCACAATTACTACCAAGGGAGATGATGGGAAACCTGTCACAAGATGTGATGAAGAGAAGTGGCTACAGGAGGACTTATTGGTGATGACCATACTACAAGCCTCTTTGGATTTGTCAATCCTTGAAGCCTACTCTTTTTGTGTGAATGCCAAAGCCCTGTGGGAGACACTTGAGAAGGTTTATGGCAACATGGCAACACAAGCAATCTGAGCCGTGTGTTTGAGGTCAAGAGGGCACTCAACACCCTAAGCCAAGATAATATGGAGTTCACAAAGCACTTTGGGAGGTTCAACACACTAATGGGCAGAATTGGAGACATTGAGACCTCAAACTATTGATCCTGCAATCCTCAACAAAAGAAAGAAGAAAGAGATAAGGTGTTTGGGTTGCTGCAAACCCTAGATCACTCATACAAAGATCTTGTCAAACACATTCTAAGGGCAGACAAGCTCCCCTCCCTGGAAGAAGTGTGTGCACAAATTCAGAAGGAGCAAGGCTCCACTTATCTTTTTGAAGGGAAGGAGTTAAGTGTGGCTCATAGAGTTGTGGATGAAAAGGCTAACAAGGTGGTTAACAAAGTTGATGAGAGGAGAGAGTTTGATGTGTGATCACTGCAAAAAAGAGGCCATTTAAAATACAAGTGTTGGATTCTACACCCTCACTTGAAACCTGCCAAATTCAAGCAACCACAAGCCAATAAAGCTAATGAGGACTCAATCGGACCTAAGGAGGATCAATACTTGAAGAAATCAGACCTAGATGCTCTCCTCCATGCCTTTAAGGAGAGCATGGGTAAGTCCAATGGTATGTCTTTCTTTGCATCTAATAAATCTGATTACTGTATAGTCGACTCTGGTGCTTCACATCATATGATTTCAAAACTCCAAACTAATCAAAACATTCAACCAACAAAGGACATGTAGAAATTGCTAATGGTGATCGTGTGCCTATTTAAAGGATTAGTATTGTTAGATTGTTTAATAAGGACTCTAAAGCTTTACTTCATGCCTGATTTTACATCTAACCTCTTATCTGTCAAAAGAATTGCTACTGATCTTAATTGTTGGGTGATGTTTGGTCCTAATGAGCTTCGATTTCAGGATATTAAGACCGGTGCTCTTCTAGGTGAAGGTGTTTCCAAAGAAGGCCTCTATTTCCTTGACAACTTAGCTAGTTCCTATATTTCTTTGCATGATAAATCTCTTTACTTTCAATTCAGAAGTATCTAATGCAAATAATGAAATTTGGCATGCTAGATTGGGGCATCCTCATCCGAGGGCATTAAACTTGTTGTTTCCTGATATTAAACTTAAACATGATGAATGTGAAGCATGTATATTAGGTAAACATCACAAATCAGTATTTCCAACTTCTAAAACATCATATGAAAACTGTTTTGACCTAGTACACTCGGATGTATGGACTGCCCCTTGCATATCTAGGGATAACCATAAGTACTTTGTTACATTCATAGATGAAAAGTCGAAATATACTTGGTTAACCCTATTACCTTCTACAATTCAGACGCTTTTCGTTACCTCTCGCTTCTCTCTAAAGGGCATTCGTACAATTCCCAGATCTGGGCTGGGGAGGACGGCCTCTTCGGAGGTGGCTGTTCCTCCTCCGCCCCGTTTCCTTTTCTGTTCCCCTTTGCTTTCCGTTCGCTTTCCTTTCATTTCGCTTTCCTTTCCTTAAGCTCCGGCGGGAGGCTAGCTTCCGTCCGGGTTATCTCTAGGTGTTTTCCTAGCTTTCCTCCCCATTGGTTTTATGCCTTTGGTGGTTTTCCTCCCCGGTGCAGACTCGGGGTTTTCGCTTGGTTTGGATTTCAAAGATGGAGGTATGCGTCGCTTTGGAGGAGGCGTGATGGGTGACGGCGACGGCCAGGGAACTGGGCGCGGCAGATGGGTGAAGGCAGCCGCTGTCCTGGAAGGCAGATGGGCGCGGCAGATGGGTGGGAGGTGGATGGCGGCGGCGCTGATGTGTTGGAGGTGCTGGGAGGTTGCTAGGGTTTGCTGTTGGGCCTGCATAGAAATGGGCCTGCAAGGAATGATTGGATGGGCTGGGATGTGGGCTGGTTTGAACCTTCACCTTCATGCTTGCTCCTCTAAGTGTGCTCTATTCTCCATCAGCTTTATGTTGCAGTCTTTAGTCCTCTTGAGATGAGCTTGATACCGTGTTGCCCTCTCGGTGGTTGGTGCCTTTTAGGCCTGCGCTTTAATTAGTTCTTATGTACTTGATATGAACAATCGATGTGTAATCTCGATGTATCTTGTGCAAGTTGTAATTCCACCATCAAAAAAAAAAAAAAACCCTATTACCTTCTAAGGATAGAGTACTAGATGCCTTCATTAATTTTCAGAATTATGTTACTAACCACTTCAATGCGAAGATCAAAACATTTAGAACAGATAATGGAGGAGAATACATGAGCAACGCATTCAAGCAACACCTAGCCAAGAATGGGATTGATCACCAAACGAGCTGCCCTTATACACCTCAACAGAATGGAGTGGCTGAAAGAAAGAATAGACATCTTATGGAGGTGGCACGGTCCATGATGTTTCACACTAATATGCCTAAGAGGTTTTGGGGGGATGCTGTTATGACAGCTTGCTACTTGATCAACAGAATTCCCACCAAAGTCCTCGATGACATATCTCCATATGAGGTACTAAACAAAACCAAACCTTCCATTAATCATCTAAAGGTTTTTGGGTGCCTTTGTTTTGTGTTAGTTCCAGGTGAGCTTCGAACTAAGCTGGATGAGAAAAGCACAAGGGCTGTGTTCATTGGATATTCTGCCACCCAAAAAGGATACAAGTGCTATGATCCTGTTTCAAGAAAGGTCTTGGTATCCAGGGATGTGAAGTTCATGGAATCCAAAGCTTACTTTGACAAGGCAGGATGGGAGGAAGTGAAAGATATCTCAAACTCTCCATCAGACAAAGTTGCAGCCTTGAGAAGGATCATTGACAACTTCATCACCACACCTTCGGTCCCTAGCACATCTCCTTGTGTTCCCCATCCTGATCATGAGGGGGGAATACAGGATGATGCACATGATGAATCTGATGAAGATTCAACCACAACTCCTCAAGAAGTTGACTCATCAAGTCATGATCAGGAAGAGAACCAGGAGAGTTCAGATTCTGTGAATGAAGAAGATGAAGATCAAACTCAGAATGATCAAGAGGAGAATGAAGAAGAAGCTGATCAAGGACAAACACACCCTGCTGATCAAGAACCAGAATCAATTCAAGCTGAGCAAACACAAACTCTAAGAAGAAGCACTAGGCTGAGGAAGTCTCCATCAAACTGGAAGATATTTTATAATGGTACTGCTGTTGCTTATCCTATTCAGTCTGTTTGTTCTTTGGATGGGTTCCCAAAGGATCACCGAAGCTTCATCAGCAAGTTGGACGAAGGGGAAGTCCCTAAGACCTATGAAGAGGCCAAAGACCACAAGGAATGGATGGCTGCAATTCAAGAAGAGACCAAAGCCATGGAGAGGAATGGAACTTGCATGAATCTGATCTTCCCAAAGGTAAGAAGGCCGTGACCAGCAGATGGGTATTCACCATCAAATACAAGAGTGATGGACAGATTGAGAGGTACAAGGCAAGGTTAGTGGCAAGAGGATTCACTCAAACATATGGGGAAGACTACCTTGACACTTTTGCACCTGTGGCCAAGCTCCATTCAGTTCGAGTCATCCTCTCAGTTGCTACAAACCTAGGATGGGATCTATGGCAGATGGATGTCAAGAATGCATTCCTACAAGGTGAGCTTGAAGAAGAAGTCTATATGCATCCTCCACCAGGGCTTGAAAGCATGGTCAAACCAGGTAAGGTTCTTAGGCTTAAGAAAGCTATCTATGGTCTAAAGCAATCACCAAGGGCATGGTACCACAAGCTGAGCACAACTCTCATCAAAAGAGGATTCCACAAATCTCAAGCTGATCATACACTCTTCACCCTCACTACGCCATCAGGTATAGTTGTGATCCTTGTGTATGTTGATGATATCATCATCACAGGAGATGACAAACAAGGTATACTCGAAACTAAAACTTTTCTCAATTCGGTTTTTGATATTAAAGACTTGGGTGAACTAAAGTACTTTCTTGGTATTGAGATGTGCAACTCGAAAGAGGGGTTATTCTTATCACAAAGGAAGTACACACTTGATCTTTTGTGTGAAGCAGGAAAGCTTGGAGTGAAACCAGCAAAGACTCCACTTGAGGAAGGATACAAAGTCATACGTGAGGGGGAGATTGAAGAAAAGCCCTTTGAGGATGAAAAGCTGTACAGAAGGATGGTTGGTAAGTTGATTTATTTAACTATCACAAGACCTGATATATGCTTTTCCGTGAATCAGGTTAGCCAGCATATGCAAACACCAAAGATGCACCATTGGCACATGGTAGAGAGGATTTTGAAGTACCTCAAAGGCACGGCTGGTCAAGGAATCTGGATGGGAAGGAATGGCAACACCGATGTGGTAGGTTATTGTGATGCAGATTGGGCAGGAGATAGGAATGATAGGAAATCAACCACAGGTTATTGCACCTTCATTGGAGGTAATCTCGTGACTTGGAGAAGCAAAAAACAGAAGGTGATCTCTTGTTCAAGCGCTGAGGCAGAGTATAGAGCCATGAGAAAGCTAACAAATGAGTTGATATGGATTAAAGCTCTCCTCAACGACCTAGGCATCAAGATCAACACACCCATCACTATGCATTGTGACAATCAGGCGGCCATCCATATTGCATCCAACTCAGTGTTTCATGAGAGAACAAAGCATATAGAAGTGGACTGCCACAAGGTGAGAGAGGCTGTAGAGCAAGGAGTGATTCAGCTGAGCTACACAAAAAGTGAGCATCAACTAGCAGACATCTTCACAAAGGCTGCTAGTAGCAAGGTGTGTGAGTTCATCCATTCAAGGCTTGGACTCACAAGTGTCATCCCTTAGACATAACCCTGGCCGAAGGTTCTTGTACTCTTTTTGTCCTAGGTATGGTTTTATCCCATGTGGTTTTCCATACTTAGGTTTTTAATGAGGCAAGGGCTCTAGGGTCCAAGCTTGTCTAAATCCTTTAGTCAAGCTTGAGGGGGAGTGTTAGAATAAGGAAAACATGTAGGGTACATGTTGGACTTAAGGAAACATGAAGGACCAAGCTTGGGCAGTAAGTTTCTAAAGATATTCAAGATTTCCTAAAGATATTCAAGGTTTCCTAAAGAAACCAAATCTTGATTATCTACTTACCTAAACCAACCTTAGCTAGGCCAACATGGTTTCCTAAGACTTGTATAAATACCCTACTTGTGTACTCTTGTTATTTAGTACAATCAACACTCTTTTCTCAACTTTTCTTTGTTTACTTCCTTACTTGTCATTCTTCCACACTCAACAAACTCAATATACTCTGAATTCTTTCAACTTCAAAACGAAGACGGTCTGTTTTCCCTTCTCCTCACGCCATTAGGGTTTCGCCTTCGGCACTTGCGTGACTGAGCTTGCTCTTTTTCTTTTGACCGCGAAGTACCAACCTCCACGACCACTCATAACCATACAACCGCTCCTCAAGCTTTGATCGATCGACTGCTTCTCTAGGACGTTTTTATCAACTCCACATCCCTCTTTATTCCACTCAAGAGTTCACACAAAATTCGAAAAAAATAACAAAAATCAGAATAGGTCACAAATTACGCAGATGCGCGAGTAACGCACACAAGTCGTGCACGCCACTATCTCTTGCGCACAATTACCTCTTGAGATTTCACATGTCAGCTAGTCTAAACAAAAAAATTTAACTAAACTAATCCGAAGATAGGTGTACTACCCCCCACACTAAAATAAAAATGTGTCCGCACGTTATGCACAAGTAATAAGGAAAGCAGTACGCATGCACATAAAAACATCTTGCACCGAAATATAAACGCACAGTTCATAATATAGCCAGCATCGAAATAAGTCAAAACACCGATTAAAATAAAACACTGTTCCAAATAGTAATTTAAGAGCATACAACAAAAAAACATGTTTCAAAATAGTGCACTACAATTATTCAGAAGTTAAAGGAGAAGGAACGGGCCAGCTCGGTGTCTGAGTCTTCATCCTCGGCCCCTTGATCATTCCTTAAAGCATACTCGGGCGGAATAGGATCCCCGATGCGCCACCCTGGTGGTGGGTCCATACCCAGATTAGCACCACTGGGTGCTGCATAGTCCATCACACGCTGAGCGTTGAAGACCCAACGCTCGTCAGCCTGAAACTGGGGTGTTGCGCGTTACTCCGTTGCATACTGGATTCTGTTCGCGCACGCTCAGACGTACGCCTACTTCTCCTGGGCGCCACTCCAACTGGCGCGGCATCAATTTCCTCCAATCCGCTTCTGTAGCTCTAGTACGCGGTCCCATCCGCGCGGAGCTTGATCCCTCTGAACAAGCGCATCTTCTTGCGCGTCAGAAACTCGGTCCGAACTATAGTGTGCTCGTCCGTCCAAGGCTCCATATGCAGACCACACAGGAAGTGCGTGATCAATCCTCCGCACAGCAGCGGACCTTTCGAGTAGCTGGTGAGCAAGCGCGTGTAGCGCACCTTCTTCCCATAATAGAGGCCCTTCAGGATTTCCATCTCCATCAGCCCCGTCCTCTGGGATCCATTGTATCGGCCCAGAATAGAGTAGGAGATCAGCCGTTGGAGGTAAAACATCTTCGGGTCCAACAGCTCGGTCCCCAAACTCCGGCCACCCGCATACGGTTTACTCCATATAATATATATCCTAAATTTGATATAGGTATTGAATTGACGATTTTTTTGAAATCACAATTCTATTTCCATAATACCTTCTTTTTCTCTATTATTTACTTCAACTATAACTTATTTTAATAAATGTTACATTTCTGTAACTTTTTCATAATAAACCAATTATATCAATTAGATAAAGTTTCAGGAAGACCATTAACTTTTTGTAAGACGGTAGGAGACAATATCGATCATTTATTAATTATAATCTAACATTGAGATTTAAAGTAAAATAACATTCAAATCCAACCCCCCATATTTTTCGTAAATCCAACCGTCTAAGCCCTAACGTAATTAAAATTCAACTTCAATCTCAACCATCGAATTATCAAAATCAGTGGTTCAGATTTTGTC
>QZGG01003633.1:0-21815 GCA_006409495.1 Sedum album | reverse complement strand
GGCAGTTATCTTCAGGGAATATCTTAGAAATTCCAAAGTCGGCAACTTTTGCTTGTAAAGACTTGTCCAGTAAAATGTTTGTCGACTTAACATCCCTATGTACTATTGCAGGCTTGCATCCATTGTGTAAATATTCAAAACCTGTACCCATTGCATCAGCACTGAGAAATTAAATTATTCTAGTTAGTACTCAAGTCTTCCTCACCTTGAGCTGAGTCTAAAGCTATGTTCAGTCTTTGTTCCCAGCTAGGAAATTTTGGATTTTTAACTGTTGTAGAGTCGGGAGAAAAGAAGTCAAAAAGAGAATCACCAAGGAATGCTATGCAATCCTGACGGATCAATTAAGGAAGAGTTACCCGGTGATAAATAATCTTCCAAGTTTCCATTAGCCATTAACTCGTACACGACACAAAAATGATTCTCCTCATGACAATATCCTAACATACTTACCAAGTTTGTGTGATGAACCATCATAAGGATTTCAGCCTGGATATTATCAGCAATTTGACTTAGAAAGTTTTAAGTATCTACGCTTTATCAACTTGAAATGTAGATAAGAATACCTCAGTGTGGAACTGTTTGTAATCTTCACTAGACGAAGAAGGTTTCAACACTTTAACGGCCACTTCTCTGTGATCATTTAGAGTCCCATAGTACACTGTTCCACCTCCGCCTTCTCCAAGAGTTTTTTCGAAATTATTTGTCATAATAAGGATATCAGCGAAAAAAAATCTCTGATTCTTTTTCTTGAAATGTATACTTGGATGGTCTTCCATATATTCACTATATTCTGAATCATCTGTATTGGCCTTACTATGGTAACTTCTTGGTAAAGAATTGCCTGGTTCAGGGCGCATCGATACACCCTTTCCACCTAATAACACAGTTTCTACATTCTCCAAAAGATAAAAATCTGCACTTGCTCTTTTTCAGTAATAATAAAAACATATGTAATTCGTATTACCTTTCCGATTTTTTCTCTTTGCTCTCCAGAATATAGCTAACGTAATTAAGATGAGTACTAAGATGACAAGTACTGACACGATAACTGGAATAAATACGCTACTTTTCTTTTTTGTGTTCGATGCTGTTGAGTCACAATAACCTGATGCACAAAGGTTGGGATTTCCTTCCAGGCTTTGCAGTAAAATCTTATTGTTAGTTATAAGTATTTGAATATAGCAGGAAATGAATGAAAGCTCTATGGACATTTTTCGTCACCTTAAAAGTAAAGATCCTTGTTGGGATTTTTCTGTGAGTTCTGATGGAACTTGACCACTAAGGTTATTTCCACTTAAGTTCCTGTAAAGCGAAGCCAGCAATTTAATTTACTTCGCGAGTAAATACATGAACTGCAGGTAGAATTCCACACAAAGAGACTTACAAAACAGTCAGCATTGTCATCTGAGATAGGAAATCAGGCACCGATCCGCTAAGATTGTTGTTTGATAAGTCCCTAGTAATTTTTATGTTAAAAAGGAAAACTGAATGTTTTTTCTCTACATGTAAATGTCTGGGAAAGACACTTACAGAAGCTGCAACAGAGTCAGGTTGGATATGTGATTTGAAATCTTTCCAATTAATCCGCTGGATGACAAGTTCCTGTATTATAAATATACAGATATTTTACCTTTCTGCTAAAAAAATCGAAGGAATCATAAGAAAACTTCAAAGACTTGTGATACTCTCCTTTTCATCTTGAAGAAAAAAATGTAAACTTACAATGATATGATTCTCGGGGGGTCAACATTGCTATAAGAGCAATCTATGCCGTCCCATGTGTGATTCTGCGGGGCACAAGGATCGGCCACCCAATCTTTTACCACACGGTAAACCATCTGAATATTCTTCACTGCACTAACTGAAAAATAGTTTGAAGTTTTCATACAAGTTACTGGTTCAGTCTGTTTGTGCACTGAGAAATGCAGAATTATAAGCTAAAAATGTTGGGAAGGAAGTGATTGCCAGTTTTAGCTTCAAGTCAGAATATGATACAACAAAATTTATGCTGAGAATAAAAACATACCATCAGATGGATCTGTCTCTGCCTGTAAAAAGTCCTTGACAGTGAAAACCTCGAGGGCATTTATGATGGGTGGAAGAGTTGAATTGGTCGTGCTTTCAATGGTATAATTGAACCAGTTTCCCGTTACCGATTTTACGTCATATATGATGGTAGAATACAAATAAGTGGGAACTATAACCCCACTATGTTTAACTCCATTGAGCTTGATGACAAATTCCCTTGTTTGATTTTCTTGGAGGTTTTCAACCTCGCCAAAATGCATGTACGTATAGTATTTTGCTGACTGATCTGGTGCCTTCCAGCGAAGCGCAAGGGGTTCACTGGCATTTACGCACCTTATTGCCGTTTCCATGACAACAGTGGGTGTCCTGAGCCAAGTATCTGGGACACCAACGTCAAACGTGAGATTGGTACTAAGGGTGATCAAGTCGATCCATAAACGAGGCTCCCATATTCGGTCATAGGTATCTTCAGGAAACCTGATATCATCAGATTCAAACTTCATATGAACTCTTTTTGTGAATCGGGAAAAATTAAATGCAAAATGAACTAACCTGATGGTCTGGCCTTGATCTGCAAAATCCAGTCGCCGGTAAAGCTCTAAGGTGTCATATTGAGTTTCGTAGGCAGCGCTGATCAGAGGCCTCAGCTCTAACACTGAAATGAATGGCGTTCCAAGCCCAATATTCACCAAGCATATATATGTCACATTCGAACGAACGATATGCACCAGCTCCTTACTCACCACATCTGATCCAAGATCAAATCTTATCCTGCTCCATAAATTGACCCCCAAATACAAGTCAAATTCTGGTAATATATTTTTCGAGTCATAGTTCCCATACATGAATCGCGCACGGATGAGATACTTGGTAACATTTTTACTTTGTAGCGGGACGAGGGTGTAACAATTCCTGGTTCCATTAGGGAAACTCCTTACGTTATTGAACTGAGTTCCATTACTTGTTTTTAGCTTATATGCAGATGGCACCTCGAAGTTCTCTCCACTTTTAATGTACTGTACATCAGTTGAGTAGGCTATGCCAGTTGAGATATCAGTGTATTCTTCAGATGTTCCGCAATCAATGCTGATAAAACCTAACCACAGAAATCAAGAAACTTCGATGACCCGAGTTTTAATGGCTAAACCACATACATACTGGAGAATAAATGATTAAAGAAGAGGCTTTTTACCTGATTGACTCTGCGAACAAACCAGGCCAATCTGAACAGTGAGTGCCAGAGCAAAGAGCAATACACATCTGGATCTTGTCTTGAACATCTCTGTCAATGAGTCTGAGAAGTGCTGCCTATCCAATTAGTTCCTACAGAACTAAAACCAAATATGATACAAAAGTCCACGCAGGGTGGAAACTGACCTTCTGGGAGCATAATTCTTCAGGTAACAGTTGTCATTTAACAAACTATGGAATATTTAGAACTATAAAATTACATGCATTGTATCACACACCTCTTATATGCAATAGAATTATCTGAAAGGAGAAACAGGATTGCAAGTCAATTTGAAGAAATTCAGAACTTTTCTAAGTTAGTTTTTTGATATTTGACATTTAAAGAGTTCACATAGATAATTTGTCTGACTTCTAGTTGGCCTAAACAATACAGGGATTTGTTTAAATCCACTTGTTAGAGATAATGGAGGAAACTAAGGTGACTTAATAGTTTGTTGATCTAATCAAAGTGGGGGAGTGCTTAGTTTTTCTAATGACTGTCAACGCTAGCAACTGCAGTTTATACTTTAGGCTAAATATTCATAGAAGAGTAGGGAGGGGCATAACATTTCATGCAACAGGGTCTTCTGTTTGCTAAAAGGACATAGATTGGCCTTGTTAAATGCTTACTCTTACTGTAATGGGAATGAAAGGAAAGCCAGCAGCTCACCGCTCTCCTCTTCTCCAGTTTCCACTTCAGAGATGCCAAATTGGAATTGCAATAGCCTTTTCGATTTTGATGCGTGCTCAGAGAAGCTTTGGGTCTCCATCTGTGAAAACCAATGAAATAAGGATCAACCAGGCCATGCATTTTGAATTCCAGCACCAAATGTCCAGGAATGTAACTGTCGTCCTGAAACCAAATTTTACATCATTAGATGTAAACAAAATTACAGAAGCACAAGAAACCATAGCAGCATGAACACACAGAAAAAACAATAAGAACTTGAAGACAAGCTAGGGCCTGAAAATGTATAGTCACAACTCACACCAGGGCCTGTAAATGAGTGATCAAAATCCCATTAAGATAAACTTAATGTCTGAACTGCTAGAAGTCATCCTAGACATGGTCAATTACATACTAAAGCATCCCCAAATTTAGAGAAACAATCTCACTCTTTTATCAGCAGTCGATCAAAAGTGAATGCTGCAGAATCATTGAGCTCTCCCAAAATCCAAGTCAGTGACAAACCTAATTTTTAGTAACATTTACAAACCTAAAAATTGATACACTCGAAACGTCACGAACTGATCTATTTAAACAATCACACTAACCAGAAGAATTTGAAGAAAGCTCCTAGTAATCTCGGGATGTTCAAAAACGGCACGTTATTCGGTCCGTTCCGGATCCATCCCATTACACTCCTACGATACAAAAATTATTATCTTTCGCCTGAAGGGTTATGATCCGGATGTAGGGTTAAAGTTGGGTTATGGGTTGAAGAAGATTGTGTGCAATAGTACATGTGACAAGACAAATGATTTGGCAAAATCCAATAAAATATTCAATCAAATTTCCTCTCACGAAACTCTACAAACAAACTGTTGTTCAAGACAACTATAAATTATTACTATTTTTCATTCAAGCAATGATCATAAATTATGACTTGAGATTGAGTGGCTGATGGCTAGTCCCTACTTCTTGTGCAAGTACGAATTAAAGCACAAGAATAGAACACAAGTTAAATATCAACATGATCTTACAATAAATACCGATAGTAAGTTAACTCTCTATAGTTAAAGCAAACCGTTATCAGAATTAAAGTAAATTAATATGAACAGTCAATAGTTCAAATGATGACATGATTTCATATGACATTTAAAGTCAATTAGGAATCAATCAGTTGAGGAGATAATAAGTAAGATGTCGATACATTACAAAACCGAGAGGTGAAAAAATCAGAAAACAGAGAAAGAGCTTCATTCTCACAAAGAAGGTAAACTCAATGAAGCCTATCAATATCGATAATTGAGGTCTGTTCGAGAGAGACGTTGAACGGAGAGCTGAACACTGTCTTAAAAACGATTAGAACTGAAGAGCTGGTCGAGCAAAAATTTGAGGTGGGATCTCAATCGTGGTAAATATGGAGTCTATCACTACACTCTCTTTTTCTTAGATCAAATAATAGTGGTGTTGCAGAGGTGTCAATTTCAATTTTAGTTATATTATTTCTAACGATCTAATCGTCTTTCACAATCTTAAAAAATGTAAATACTTCTCTTTATATTTTCAATATGTTATATGTGCATAATCAAACATATTTATTTAGAAGTATTCACAACAAACCAAACAAAATGCATGTAAAATCGTTGAGCAGATCAACTTTGAAATCAGTTGTCTGTTTGAACAGCTGGCTTGTCCTAGTTAAAGAGCAAAGTGTGAAGTGAACTCTTAAACACGGGTTATTATTTAGCACCATTCAGCCAGTATGATTAGTAGATATTCAGATAGTTGGAATCACTCATTCAAAAGATGGGAAATTGAACACTGGCTACCAGAGCGGCAAATAGTCATCAGTCATTATCTCGATACGCTCCTCCATCTGCATAATTCAGTACTTTAAATAATGTCGTGGTTGTTTTGACATAATGCATCTTATGGGAACAAATGTAAATGTCACACTTCCTTACCTTCTCTTGAAGGTAATTGTTGGCTGCTTTCAGAACACCTTCCTGTAAGAAGAGAAATATAGTACTTTTGTTTAATTGCAGCATTAAAATATAATAAGGATGAGAGCATTATAGTTACAATTTATCAGGTAACTATTTACCATTAAGGTCTATCACTGACAGGTATTTTGGATTTCAAGAAATTTCTTATTTCAACTGAATTTTTGATATATGCTGAAATAAGGTGCGAGTTGTAATGTACCAACCTTGTTCTTAAGTGTTTCGATCTCCTGGAACATGGCGTCCATCTGCATGTGGGAGTCAGTTCATATAGCATGAGAAATTAGTTGAAGTATTAGAATACAATGTTTAATTTTTTTAAAATGAAATACTTTGGTTGTGCGAATGTGATATATCAAAACTTCGAGGTGTTTTTCTAGCACATGCAACTCATCCATGTTCCTTGTTCCATTTCCTCCTCCCAGCATAAACCTAATTGAATCACATTTGAAATGTCCAACCATTTCAGCAAATATATATAGTCTACATTTCAAAATAGTTGAAATTATGGTAAGTATACATTTGTTTCCAAATCATGTACTCAAAGTTTTGCAACACATTTTAGGCCTCATTAAGGACTGCACATTAATTTATTACTGACATTGTGTACCCAAGGTAAGATGGTTACAATGAATTATGTACATTTTTTTATCAGAAAACACGCGAACATGGTATGAATGAATCATGAACAACTATATCATTAAAGTACCTCAGAACTTGTTGGAGAGAATCAATTTCCCTCTTCAGCATGTTGATTTCTTCCATTGCATTCTTCTGTATTTAATTATTTAGAAAGTTTAACTAAGATACAAAAAATTTAACCGGTATGAATGAGTGAATTATACATGTAAGTGAACCTTCAGAAGACTATTAAATCTCTTTTCAAACTAAGATCAATACTATAAGAACATAGTACTGAATGCATGTGTTATTTTATCAGGTCATAAATAAACTTGTATAAGATACTGGCTAATATCCGTTGGCATCTATTTAATAGTAACACACATAAATATGAATATCATACAAAAGGGTTGCACTGATCTTAAGTACTTCTAGTTTGAGAAGTCTCACACCTGAGATGCAGAAGAATCACTCTCCTGTGGAAGAGGAGCTTCTTCGGTTGTCGACTTCATGTACCTATGGATTAGCCCTTGCATGCCCCTTTTATCCCATAAAACCCAAAGATCAGTCTTTCTTTTCGTGAAATAAAAACCTAAGCTTCAAGTCCAAATATTGAATCTCAAAGAATTTACATTCTAATTACTACTGAACAACAAATAAAGATATGAAGTCTAGTTATATGATATTTTAAACCTATTCATCATTTTTGTAACTTGAACAGCTGCATGCCTGCTATATACCGGATACTAATATTGCTCTTATTTGTTTCATTTTTACAAACTGGCCATTTTTATCTTTATGTTCAAACCTGAAAACACACTATTTATCAATCATGATAAGAAAGGCACACACATACTGGCATACCCTTTAGTGGCATATTCAAAGAGCTTCCCCTGCGCGGAGAAAATAAATACGCCAATTTCAGCATCACACATCACAGATAACTCCTTGGCCTTCTTAAGGAGCCCAGCTCGACGCTTGCAGAAGGTAACTTGCCTATGCACCGGATTCTCAATCCTCTTCATCTGAACTTTTCCTCTTGCCATCTTCAGCTTGATACACCCCTTCGAAACCAACTTACTAAAATGTTTAGATTTGGTGATGCTCGACGCAAACAACCTCTCACTAGTTTGAACTAGCTTTGAGGATGCTGCGATCTGATCTTTGTGATTATGTTTTTGTTTGACTGAACAAGCAATAACTTCTCATGTTATACATCTTAAGTTGCAGCTTTATATACTGGCTCGATCTTCTCTCTCTAAGAGACCCTAACTTTGGAGATGAGAATATTATTTTGTTACATAGTTTAGTGGGCATCCATCCAATAAGCTTTTTTGCTCCACCATTAAGTGTTTTTCGTAACGTATTAATTATTTATTTATTGTATAGGGATTGTTAGCACTTAGTGGCTAAATAGGCTGTGCATCTTCTAATTTACTAGCTTTTTGATTGAGCTTCCAACAAACACGTTTTACTTTGTGCTGCATGTTTCCCGTACTATATTCATTTGTTATGATAATATAAAAAGTAAAAAATTAGTATAAAAGTATCTATTAATGCTGTATTGATACTTCATGCTGTGTTAATTTACATTCATTAGTACCAATTAAGAGTACACTGATGCAATTCTAATGACATCAGCTGTTAGCGCTATGTATATTTAGGAGAGGTATAGTACTGTAGTTTTCTATACCAATAATAGAATTGAACTAGGAAAGTTGTTCCACAACCATTAAGAACTCCCTCTTGGTAGATGTAACTCAAGTACTGTTGTTAAAAATTGCCTTACACCTTTAATATTCCACGGTCCAGTGGTGTCAAGTGAAACAACAATAACTAAGAGATCATTAAGAGTTTGAGTGTAGATGCACTCACATGAGATAGAATTTATTGAGCTTTGATACACTCACTAACGTTTGGTGTGCATCGAATGTAGGAAAGGCTGTTGCTCTTTTCTTTTTAGACAAAATCTCTGAGAGCTTTTTATTAGTTTATCAAAAATCCCCTTTAGACATGAAAATATCCTTAAGTGTCGGGAGTTTTGGGTTAGGGGCATTTTGAAAAAAATTGTCAAATATTTCGGTAGACAACAAGATAATGAAATATGATAAATGCGAGGCTAAGGTAAATATTTTAGAAATGAAACATTTATTTACGGTAAGTCGGTCTTATTAAAATAAGAGTTTTGATCAAAATACTCTTCAATCCAAGGCATGAGAATTTATGCTCGTAACCTACTAAACCCTAAATACAAAAATATTTTGGTAAATAAAATCTTTAAATACCAAATTTGATGCTTACCGAATTCATCCGAACATAATATCTTAGCATTCGTTAGTATATTTGCAAGACGCAAGCTATTGCGGGCAATCAATATACATTTAAGAATAATGTACGGAAATTCCCGTAAAAAGAACAATGGTGACAGTCTGTGATGTTGATTAAGCCATTATCTTACTCGAACCACGACCATAAGTCACAAGACCCATGATGTTGGATGTTTGATCCATTGGTGGATGTGATGTTTGGGGGAACAAGTGTCACATCATGTCTTTCTCTCTAGTCAGATTGCAATCACTGTCCATGTGCCTCCAGGCAACAAAGTTCCAACTTTAACTTTCTTCAACAGTTGCAAAAAGTTTTATCATCACAACTTATTATTGTTTGAAGCCCTAGCACAAACAACATCCACTAATCCCATCTTGATAATGAAGATAGGAATCTTAGTCAAATCACACAATTATAAATAAATCAATGTATTAGAAAAGCCTCTGAAAGTAAAGTGTCCTCATTTTGTAATTTGCATTCATGTCTTAATAAATTAATCAACCGACTCTTCTTTACAGTAAGTTGCTAAGTATACCTAAATTAAAGGTCATAGCCAATTAGCTCGGCTAGACAGACATAACCACATGGTCCTCGTGTTAGTTCTAAATGGAGTTTCATACATAAAAAGGTTGTTCTTTACAGCTTTAGTGCTTTCTTAAATTAATTAACAAAAAAATTTATACAAAAAAACACACCGAAGGGTATAATCGTCTTTATCGGAATTAGGAATGGGCTTCTCATGGTTGTTATGATCCAATGGAAAAGTCCAACTACCGTTTTTCCAACATCAGACGTTGCTGACTCATCATCCACATCATCACTACTGTCGGATGCTTCGCTTCGCTCCTCTCGATAACAGCGAGTCCAAAGTTCCATCTTTTCTTCGAACCCGACCAAAAGGGTTTCTTTTTTTACTAATTTGTTTTCTTGATTTTAGTGTCCGACGAGCTGAAGTGCAAAAAGAAGCAGAACTCGTCGGAGCTGGTGGTCGGCGAAATGGGAGTGGATAACAACAAAATCCTTAAATGTTTGTCAAAGCGCGACCGATGATGATCTCGAGAAGGCTTATAGAAAGCTTCCCATGAAATGAGATTATGATTCTAACCGTAACGACAAAAAGGAGGCTGAAGCTAAGTTGAAGCCAATTTCCAAAGCTTACAATGTATGTGAGTGATACCCTTATTCTGGTTTTAGTGTCTCAGTTTTTGGATAATCTTTGATTCGAGATTTTTTAAATTGTTGAAATGCTCCATGCTCTTTAGGGTTTGGATGTAGAATTTTGGTTGCTTGAAGATTTTTGTTTTGTTTCAATGTAGGTTTCTTTTGACTGATTCCCAGAAGAGGGTTGTGTATGATCAGAATGGGGAGGAGGGGTTGAAGAGGGCCAAGGGGCAGATGCTACCGCCAGGAGGAGCTGGAGAGTTTTCAAGTGGTAGATTTGTTCAATCTGAGAAGTGGTGATGATATATTTTCGGAGTTTTTCAGATTTTCCAATCCTTTTGGTTTTGGAGGGATGGGAATGGGATATATGAGGGGTTCCCATGGAGGTGGGGTGGTGGGTTCAACTCACTTAAACGTGGGAGGACCAGGAGAGAGCTCATTCCGCTGAGGAAAGCTTTTCCAATTCAACAGACTTGTAGTTTGGAGGGGTGCTATTGATTCTAGCAGGTGAGTATTTTTTTCGTAATTTGAAATTCAGAATAAGATGTGATTACATGCATTGGTTTTTCTTAAATTGCTGATTTGCTTTTTTACCTTTAGTATTTGATGTTTATGGTATATAAGAATGAGGAGTTGTTTTGCACATGTTTTGATACACACTTATAAATTTAATGCGTTTTAAGCTAATAAAGATGTTCACATTCTCTTTATTTATGTTGGAAGCATATCCCCATTCATACATGTAGACTACTAGATAAACAAATCTCAGTTAAGGGAATTGTTGGCATAGCTGCGCCATGTTTGAAAGTTAAGTATATTATTTCTTTTCTGTTGTAAGCTTTGATAAAAAAAAATAGTCAGCATATACTAATTTCTTGGTTAACACTATCATCTCGAAGTAAATTTTCTGTTAATTTTTTAAAACGGATAAATAAGCATTAAGAGCAACCAATCACCCTTCATTTTACCTTAACAAGAAAAATAATTACTGTCGCTCTACTTCTGATCTTTTAAGTATAATCGGCATGGTCACCATTTTTCTTTTATGTTAACATGACACCTTAGCCATCATTGTAGTATTGGTCCTAATCTAGAGACATGTTTTTCAGCTCTTCCACTGACCATTGCCGTTATTTGTCTGGCTCTTTGTAGTGTTTGTCCGTGGCTTTGTTTTTCTATTCTCAAGAACTTTTTGCAGTGAACTCAAATTGCTTTTGAGAGGGAGATGTAACTGGCATAAAAATCCTTGTTTCTTGTAATTATCTCTTTGGGTGGGTCGTGGTTCCTTTTTCCCCTGCCTTTTCATCTAGGCTTCTTTTTGCAGTAAGAATTATGTGGCATTACCAATCAGTAGGTTCTTGTATTTCCTTGGGTTGAAAGAGATAATTATTAAGACCAAATCAATCGCCTTTTTTGATTGTTTTGTAATGCGTGACTGTATATAGGGATGCACAAAATGGAACCGGACCGACTGTAAATTTACGATCCGGTCCACGGTCCTTTATTTTTGGGAATTACGGGTTACGGTCCGGTCCAAGAAATTTACGGTCCGGTCCAGTCCGGACCGTAATATATGTTAGTTAAAAATAAATTTCTAAAATAATTAAAATATATCATTTAAAATAGAAATATATCAATAAAAATTAATAAATTTAAAATAAACACAACAAAAAATATTTTAAAAGTTAGATAAAATTCATTTAAAATTAAAATATATATTATTCAGATTTTTAGAATTAATTTTTTAATTTAAAATTAAATAAAAAAATATAATTACGGGTTTACGGTCCAAACCCAGACCAGACCGTAATTAGACCGGTCCGTAACGGTCCGGTCTACGGTTCTCACTTTTAGAAATTTACGATCCACCGGTCCAGTCCGGACCGGTTGTGCATCCCTAACTGTATACCTCAATATGGTTTACAGTTTCGATACTTTCTGTCTTGCGTTCCAGGATCTCATGTTATAATAAATATTTGGCATGAAGAAGCTACTCACGTTGCCATTCTCATTTGCGTGATCTGATATTTGACTATATATTTTGTTTATAGAATAATAGAAGTTAGCTCCTATTTCCTAGTATTACATATTATCCATTTTTGGTTCTAATTAAAAATTTACCATTTGCGCCATCTTTTTTATTCTGTATTCGGTTGGTGTCAAATATTTTGTTTGTTTGATCACAATGGAGTTTTCAAATATTTTATTTTTCTTGATTATACCACATAAAACTATGCACAAGAGTGTACAATTTTGTAAAATTCTAAGAGTTAATATGCACTAGTAAGTTGTAAAATAGTGCTCACATCACATGGATATTGTCATACATTTTTTTCATCCATAAAGTCATACATTAACATCAGAATGCTACAACTTCTGGCTCTGATCACCAAATTTAATTTTCCTGAATTTTAATTTCCTAAAGATTCTTATGAAATTGAGATTCGAAATTTAATTTACTTCTTCCACATTCTATCCACATAATAATTTTAGCATAAGAATAGAGATAAATTAGTGCATTTCCGAAATATACAATACCAATACTACAAAAACAAATTAAAGAATTTGTGATAATACTTATATAAATAGTTATTTTCCACGAAATATTAAATTTCTCAATTAATTTCCTCGAGTCAACCGTTATCTTGACATATAAGAGTGTGTGCATTGTCTTAATTACCAATTAATTAGAATCCAGTAGGATTAGGTCCACCAATTGACTCTTCTGACTTATATATATATATACATATGTGCAAAATGTCTATTTAAAGTCTTGCATTATTTTTCAGCTCACAGTTGCTTCAACCAAATGGTAAGGAGATGAGCATCACAATTTACATTTAAGAAATTATTTAGATGTTTCATACCTGAGATTAATCAAGTTTCATTTTTCACTTCAGGATTTTTTACGCGCGATATTGCTGAGTTTTATTCTATTTTTACATACAACTTCTGCAAAAAAAGCAACAAACTGCAAAGCAGGCGTATTTGATGTTAGGAAGTATGGAGCGAAAGGCGATGGAAAAACAATAGATTCTCCTGTAAGTACATACAAATTTTTTTATTCCTTTTCTTTTTGCTCATATCTTGAGCAGTTGTTCAAGTCTGAGTATTTCCTTTTGTAGTTAACGCAACAATTTTTCTTGATTTGAAAACAGGCTTTTCTTAAAGCATGGGAACAAGCGTGCACAAGCAACACAAGATTTCCAGTGTTATTAATACCCAACGGGAACTTTGTACTAAGTGCTACAGAATTTTTAGGTCCCTGCAACGCTGCGTCTATCGGTGTCAAGGTAATAATTTATATATAAATACTCATGTATAGGCAATTACCACGTTATGTATACATATTATGTCGACCATAAATCCTTTTCCATTATATAGGTCTTGGGAAATATTATATCGGCTCCACAAATATCACAATGGTCAAAAATCGACGATTTTATTAGCTTCAGAAACGTAAATAACCTGACTGTGAGGGGGTCAGGAGTGATTGATGGTAATGGACCAATGTGGTGGGAAAAACAATCTTTGGGAAAAAGACCAACGGTAACTATAGTAGATTTTTAGTAAAGTGAACATTGAATTTTTATATATTGTATATTTGTCTTACTGGTAATTTATATGTGTTACAGAGTTTGGCATTTAATGGCTGTAAAGGTGTTTTACTTAGCGGCATACATAGTAAAAATAGTGCTCGCAATCACATAAGTATCTCAGGAACTATCGATGCTGTCATTTCTGGTGTTACACTCACTGCACCTGATGAAAGTCCCAACACGGATGGAATTGACATTGCAACTTCATCATCTATTACCATAAAGGATAGTGTTATTGGGTCAGGTATAATCAAAGCATTACGTGTATAATGGTAGTAAATGTTGGTTGCTCGAAGTTTTCATAAAACATATGACTTAATTTTTCAGGTGATGATTGTGTTGCAATTAACAAAAATTCCAAGGATATCTTCGTACATGGTGTCAGATGTGGTCCCGGACATGGCATAAGGTTTGAAAATTTCTTGCATGTCTGGATTTTACAAAACTGTTATGCAAATTTCATCAAAAAATAATTTTTGTATTTATGTCCATCTTGAATAGTGTTGGAAGCTTAGGAAAAAAAGGCGAACTGGCACAGGTAGAGAATGTATTTGTTAGCAACTGCACATTCATCAAGACTGATAATGGAGCGAGGATTAAAACTTGGAAGGTATTGTATTAGCCTATTTTTTTAATTGGCTATGTATATTGTCCAAATGTATGTAATTTTAAATGCTTATGTCCAATCTTTATTGTTCAGGGAGGAAGGGGTTATGTTAGAAATGTTGTTTATCGTGATATCAACTTGATAGATGTGAGGCGTCCTATTATCATCAATCAAAATTACTTTGACAAGCACGCACTATCAAATGAGGCAAGGATAACTCTTACCTTCACTTTCTTATCTTGTCAAAATATTTTAAGTAAAAGAAAGAAAGAAAACTAACTCACATTTTTTTGATTTTTCAGGACTCAGCAATTGCAATCAGCAATGTAAAATTCATAAACTTCAAAGGAACATGTATAAATACCGATGCAATCACTTTGGAATGTAGCGATTCAGGAGCTGGCTGCAAGGGTGTTGAAATGACAAATGTAAATATAAAGAGCTCATCAGGAAATAAACCTGAAGGAAAGTGCGAAAATGCGGATTTGAGAGTAATGAGGGTTCAACCTCCAGTTAAGTGCTTGAAGGAAGCAGGGGCTTTAAGATACTCTGAATATGAGGAATAGATGGATACATAATTAGAATGAAACATTTCCACATGTTTTAGAAAATGAGGAATTGAATCATTCAGTAATAAAATTCATGCATCATTCCATGTTTTGCTCCCCATTGTTGCTTAGGAAATGTTTGTTTTGTTCAAGGATAAATGCTGTGCCGAAAAAGATTCAAAAACCGTTAGCCTCAAATATATCTGAAACATTTTTCATTACAGTGAAAAGGACAAGTGGAAATTTTGGAAATCAAAATCTAGAATTGCAAAACCATGCTTCATATTCAACAGGTCTATAAACAAAGACTAGAAAATAACGAAGCTTTTTCAACTTCATGCTTGTCATAGGCGCTAATGCTATGCACATATTAAGTGGCCACTTTCTACAAGACTCTTGGAAAAAGGGGTTTGGCAATTGCTAATATGGGATTTTAGGCGGGGAATGTTGGGATGTGCACTCCTACAGCGGTGACAGCGTAGCTCCATAGACAACAGATTCTCCTCATCTCTGATGGTTGCTTTCCCATTACGGTTCACTTCTCCAATAACATCAACTGAATCTCGAAAGAAAGGAGTGTTGAAAGAGTTCCAGTGTTTCTTATTTTTCAGATGGTTTGAATCAAAATCCTGGCTAATAACATGAAGGTGCAACTGTCTCATTGATGGAACCTGCAAAAAATCTCACAAGTTAACTTGCAAGAAGTTGCATCTGGCAAAATTTACAGAATACAGACCCACCAATTCATAAGTAAGCCAAAAGTGACACGTCGCAATTATGACCACATATCCAATGTATATTCTTCTTACAATTTCGAAGTTGTTATGCAAAGATCCCAACCAAAATGTAGACAAACACAATGCTCATATTAGTCATATACAGATAAATACAACTAACATAGACAAATGTAGATTAGAACGCATCTGTCTCTTTTGGTGACAAAGTAATCATTTCCTAGTGAACATGGGACCAATGTGTACATTCAACACAACTAATTTCCACTACCTTTTCATCCAGTTATCTGACCTCACGAATCAAAAGATTGAGCAAAAATTGCTTCCAACTACATACTTCCCTCAGAAAATTAATTTTGTTTCAAAAAATATTTTACAATTTGTAGCTATAGTTTTGATGCATAATGCGAGAGAGCAAAAGGAATCCATACCGAGTGATAACCAATGCGAAAAATCAAAGATGAATCTTCAGACAAAAACTTTTCAGTCCACTTGAGGCCAACAGTATGCATCACCTTCAGTAATGGTGAGTGTTCCTTACGAACATCTCCCAAACAGTCGAGGTGTTGATATCGTGCGACAATCAAAACATGCCTTTGTGCCTGAACAAAATGACATTACACATGCACAGTAAAAGGTAGATCAGATAAACAGTATATATATGAAGGAAGAGGCTGTGTAGCTGTTGTATGCATAGCGAGCGAAGTAAAAAACAGACAAATGAGCCAATTTACCTTTGGATACAAATCATTCAATACAATAACGTCATCCAGAATCTCCAACATACTGCTTTTATGTTTTTCAGGATCTACGGACATATTATAAAGAGCTTGCGCCCACGAACCCCAAGATTTTTTATTTTCTGTACTTTCTTTGCTTTCTTCAGCATTCAAAGTACTGAATCGAGATTCTTCCTGTGGTCCTTTGCTCTTTTTGTTTTTCTCAAATTGAAAATCAATCTCTCTCTTGGCTTTTGGATCCTCACCTAGACTGAGTTTTTTGCAACCCCCATGCGATCCAAGAATATTAGAGTTCTCACTGTGTGAGCTATGTAGGCTCTCGGCTATAGATGCAAAACCATCGAAGAGAGACGAATAGGCTGAACGAAGCACCTCACATCCTTTTCTATAATCATTATTAAGAAAATTAGGTCTGTGTGGATTCATATTTGGTCCAAGGACGTGAATAACATGGGTCACCCCTTCCCTTGAAAATAATGGAGATGATGCAGGGAGAGGGACAACCACAGCATTCCCAGGACGAAGAGATCCAGCCTTTTCCTTAGTGGCCACCTCCAAAGATGATCCCGCTTCACTGAATATGGCAGCATTAACACCACCGCCTCCCGGTTTTAATCGCCTACAGAGAGTATCCAAAGCATCTCATGTGAAATTCAAAAATGTAGAAAGCGCAAATTCAAAGCATGTAAGTATAATATTTGTAGCCAATCATCACTAGGGGTACATTAAGTGGATATGAGCCAACAAATTTTCCTGTTTCTGAAAACAAAATACTACTCATATGCAGGACGATAATGACATGACGGAGGCAGTACAGGGAGTGAGATTATGGTTCCCGCAGAGGTTAACTACAGATCATGAACTTAAAGCTTGAAACAATATCAAATAAATGTGATTGAAGTATTTTCTGATACTAGTTATAAAACAGACCAATATAAAGAAAGCACATATTTCACCTTCAGCATTCAACTGTACTGTGTGGAACTGGAAGTTGGAAATTGCTGAAAACTAGACCATCTTTCATTAAAATGGAAACTATGAAAACAATCATACCAGTTAGCAGCATTTGCAATCACATGGCATCGTAGACCTCCCTTGGAGAAAAGTTGAGTTATATTTCCAGCAGTTGTAAAAAAACTCTTAGAATCGATGTTCTTCTTTAACGCCTTGGATTTAACCAAGGATAAAATCTTGGATTCTCTACTAAGGTCCACCAAAACTAACCGTGTATTAGGTACCTTATTCACAAACTCCTCAACTTTTTCAACAATTATATCAGATGCCATGTCAAGGTTAAATTGGAAATCTGCAGTCGATATGGAAGGAAATGCTAAAGTTGGCACTCCACCTTTGAAGCTTTGTCTGAACACACTTTTGAAGCTTCTCTATCATTTGACTTTGCGTGAATAAGCTGTGAGGATGACACATCACCTTCAATATGTTTGTTTATGTCAGGTTTCGACAGCAGTATATTCATCAGAAACCGTTGGCTTTGCATGAGAATCGTCTGCATTATATCCTTCGTTCACAGGCTTTTCTACTTTCTTCAAAAACTTCATAATCCCAATTTGAACTTTTGAATCAACTTTCTTCTCTCCAAAACAACCAGAAGGAAGTGTTTCAGATGGACCAAGAGAGCTATAAAACAGAACAGCAGCTTCCACATCACTCTCGTTCTGACAAAATGTTATCCGATGAAAACCCTCACCAGCTTAGTAACTCTTTTCTTCTGTAACATCCTATTGACAACTGCAGCTGCTTTCCCACCTTGTAAAGTTCCCTTTCATGCCCAGTACGCTTTACAGACCTAGCAATGCAAAGCTTGCAGGAAGATCAAGTACAACAGCATGAACCTCCACTTCAGGCCCACTATGCTTAAGAAAATCAGCACGCTGTTCTATTTCCAAATTACATCTATCAATAAACACACTCTTCCCATCTTTAATCGCACTGGAAGCAGCTACTATGCAATGAGCCTTAGTTCCAGCTTTACCATTCCGAATTGTATCCTATAAATATAAACTTAACAGTAAACATCCTTCTGCATTCACTAAAAAACTAAATCACCAACTAGGCATCAAATACACCTCAAACATCCAGCATCAATACTGGCAAGCAACAAAACTAACTACAATACAACAAAGTGCAACAAAAAGATCAAAACTGTATGGCATCTATTTCATTAAAACATTTCATCAAATGCCTAGTGGTCATCTCATCAAGGCATGAAACATACATGACAAACTCGAACCCACTTCCTACTTGATGCACCCATAACAGTATCGCAAAATGTAGATTTCCCACTTCCTGGTGCGCCGATCAAAATCACCAGCATTATCTTGCCGCGATCACCGCCTTCGGTTAAAGCTGAACAATAAGAATAATGTAAAAAGACAGGAACTTGAAGCTGGTAGGGTTGACTAAAGAAATAGGGTTTCAAAATTAACCTTCAGAAGAGGCTCCGGCGTCGATTTCCATTCGTAGCTACGGAGATGGTGGTATCCGAAAACTGGAGGTGACCTAGCGACTTTGACTAAGGCAACTTTATTCCTCCCTCCGTCCCATTTTGAGTGTTCCATTTGAGAACTTTCATGGTTTTTAAGAAAATTAAAAAATGTGAGATAAAAAGTAAGAAATAGAATGAGTGGAGTAAAAAGTATGAAAAAGTGTGTAAATGTAGAGGTAAAAGAGTTTCTATTTTAGAAAATGAGAAGATCATTTTGAGACATCCACAAAAGAAATGAGACACTCGTAATAGAATGGAGGGAATAAGAAAGATGACAACCCTGTGTTTTTTTTTTTTTTCGATACAAAGGCTAATGAGCCTACAAATAGTGAGACTTGAAACAAGCTAGAATACAGAAGCAACAACTCTGAGTGCACAACACAGTTAAGCTGTTCTCTGAGAAGTGAAACCTCTAGCATGGTTTGTCCTATTATGTTGTTGAAAGCGTCCTCACTTCGGTTGTAATTTTTGGAATAGCCAATAAGTTATCCCATCTCCACTGTTCATTTCGTGCATGTTTTGCCAGATAGTCAGCCGCAGTATTGAGCTCCCTTAGGACATGGTGGATCGACCATCTTGGTTTTGATAGAATTATTTCTAGACATTGCTCAGTAATTTCAACAAGGTCACCATTTGTTGTACTTCCTTTATAGATAGCCCAGGTAGCTTCAACGCTGTCTGATACGACATATACCTCCTCCAAGTTAAGATCCATTGCGAGCCTTAATCCGTACAATATACCTCTCAGTTCACATTCCAGCACCGATGAACAATTGGGTTTGAAATTTGCCGAGATTCCTAGCAGTACATTATTTTGTGTGGCTAGTGCTGCAAATCCACATCTTTCGTCTTGGTAGCTCCATGACCCGTCACACCAAATAACTGTCTTGCTCAATAAATTCAGGGGACTTTCTTGATCTTGGCTTATGCCTATAAGTCTTTTCTTGTCAAATTGAATAGTCAGGCTCTTGATCTTTAGCACACAGTGTTCAATGGACCAGCTCTCTTTGTCATGTGCAATAAGATTCCTATTCTTCCATATTAGCCAGGCAGCAACTACCATGGTAGTCAAGTCTTTAGTATTTTTCTCTAGAGTAGCGTGCCATAACCAATCTCCTGCAGTCATCTCACTATCTCCATGCCAGCTGATGTTGAGACTATTCCAAATGCAAGCACTCCACCAACACTTGAAAAATACATGTGATATCGTTTCCTCTTTATAGCCACACATACAACATTCTACTTTTACTTGGCATCCTCTTCTTCTTAATTTGGTGAAAACAGGTAGAGCTTCATAGTATAATCTCCATGCAAAAATCTTTGCACTATCCGGAATTTTAAGTCTCCACAACTTCTTCCAAAATTTTGTGTATAGATCACTACGAGAGGATTCACCCATCGTATCGATTTGTGACTCCTTCCATTGATTAGCGAATTCATAACCTGTTTTAACCGAATAAATTCCATCAGGTGAATAATTCCATTTAAAACTCATATGATCATCACCTTCCCTCAGCCCTGCAAAAAACATTCTTCTAACACCACTTAGACACTTCCAAGCATAGGAGCTAGTTTGTCTCACATTTGACTCTAGCAGGTTACCTTCTCTGAAGTACTTTTGCTTGTAGACTTTGCTAATGAAGAGGTCTGGCTTATTAACAATTCTCCATAATTGCTTCATAAGCATCGCATGGTTCAAACTTTCAAAACACCGAAATTCCATGCCTCCCTTACATTTGTTTTTCTGCAAAATGTCTTTTCTAATCCAGTGAATTCCCTTATTTTGGTTGTTGCTTGACCACCAGTAATTAATTGCCATCGAAGACATTCTGTTGCATAGTGTTTTCGGTAGTTTGAAGCAGCTCATCGCATGCAATGGGATAGCCTGCAGACCAGCTTTAATCAAAGCTTCCTTCCCTGCTGTCGAGAGTAGTAACGCTTTCCAGTTTTGAATTTTTCGTTGCATTCGATCCTCTATGTATCTGAAAACTTCAATTCTATCTTGCCCCACAGCCAGCGGCAGTCCAAGATATCTTGAGTGTTTAGATACAATAGTCATGTCAAGAAATTCTCCACAAAGTCTTAGCATTATCTCATCCAAGTTGTTGCTGCCACAAATCTCTGACTTCCCGTAATTAATCTTTTGGCCAGCAATCAGCTCATACCATGACAAGATTCTTTTCAACTCACGCAGGCACAAAAGTTCAGCTTTAACAAAAAATAGACAATCATCGGCAAAAAATAAATGATTGATACCCGGTAAGCCCCTTGCGAGTTGCACCCCTTCAAGCTTTTTATTTTCATTTCCTCTCAACATGTTGCTAGATAACCATTCTTGGCATATCAAAAACAGATATGGGGATAATGGATCTCCTTGACGAATTCCCCTGCTTGGTTTTATGGTCTCTGATTTGTGCCCATTAATCTTAACTTTATAAGAAACAGACTGAACACATCTCATTATTTTGCTTACCCAAGATGGAGAAAAGCCTAATCGTAGCATCATATTCTTCAAAAAAGTCCACTCAACTCTATCATAAGCTTTGCTCATATCTACTTTCACTGATAAAAACTCATTCTGACCTTTTTTCCTATGCTTGATGAAGTGTGTAACCTCGTGAGCTATAAGGATGTTGTCTGATATTAACCTGCCCTTCATGAAAGCACTCTGAGATTCCGATATCACTGTTGGTAAGCATAGACTCAATCTATTCGCCAATGTTTTTGTGATTATCTTCATTGCAACATTACATAGACTTATTGGTCTATAGTCCCCCACTGCTTCTGCTTCCTTTTTTTAGGCACTAGGACAATTTCTGTGATGTTTAACCTCACATCTAGGTAGCCATTGTTCAAGAACTCAAGAACCTCAGCACAAATATCATCCTTGATCACCCTCCAGAACTTCTGAAAGGATATTGCAGAAAAACCATCGGCTCCTGGAGCTTTTGAAGGATGCATTTGAAATACTGTGTGTGTGATCTCCTCCTCTGTGAATGGCTCCATTAGCTTTCTGTTGATTTCTTCAGTTACTTTCGGTTGG
>QZGG01003632.1:0-21749 GCA_006409495.1 Sedum album | reverse complement strand
AATAGAAATTAAATTTAAATTGTCACCCCATGAGTTCTTAGATCTGAAATGTCTCTATTGTAAATAGTTATTAGATATGGTGGAATTGGAACTTCAACTGTACTGCTCCACTATTTTTTGTAGGCTAACGCTCAGAGTGGGTTATTACCCTATGATGAATTATTTTAGTAATATTTAGAAAGTTCTACTTATTTCATGCTTTATAGGAATTGGTCCATCATGGGCAGTTTTAACTTTTAACCAAGGCCTTCATGGGGATTAATTATATGCACCCTTTACTTTGATCATATCAATAAACCAAGGCCTCTAAATTACAACTAAGATTTCATTTTGTACTGGATGTGCTTGTGTGGATTTCTATTGCATACTGATTGTTGCTTTGCGTTTCTTTGCTTTGGTAATAACAAAGAACATCCAGCAAATATCCTATGATAAATTTATTGTAGTAGTACAAGTGGTTCTTATCTCATGGTTCGAAGGAATCAGTGTAACATGACCAGGTTTAACCTTTTATAGGTGATGCAGTTCAGGGGGAATAAATATATGCACCATTTACTTTGATCATACTAATAAACCAAGGCTTCTGAATTGCAACTCTGTTTTCTCTTTCTGTACTGTCGTGCTCTTGTCAATTGCTATCGCATACTGATTGTGTCTTTGCTTTGTGCAAAAGGTTGCGGCTATGTTTAAGATTGGTAATAGCAAAGAACGTCCAGCAATTCCTGATCACCTATCTGACGAAGGGAAAGACTTCATCAAACAGTGTTTGGAACGCAATCCACTTCATCGTCCTTCAGCTTCTCAGCTTTTGAAACACCCTTTTGTGAAGAATGTTGCCCCCTTACAGCGACCAATTCCAGCTCCTGAACTCTCTGGTGCATCGATTACTGGGTTGACATTTGGGGTATGTCTCACTGCCCATATTGTTTGTTATCAGGGGGCGTTGATTATAATCTTATCTGGTCCAAGTATTTTGATGCCACTTTTGTTGGAAAGGACTTGGTGCATTCTACTTTGCATGTTAAATGTCTTTAGTTAATTCACTTGTCAACTGGCTTTTACGAATGTGAGTTCCTGCAGGTTTAGAGTCCCATTCTTGTTTTATTTCTTATGTTTGGATTTCATGTGTAAGAGACACTGTCTGCTGAATAGTGTATGCAAGTTTTTCTATAGTTGGACACTTTAATCATGGTCCTGTTATGTGTGTTGCTGAATGCTGAGTAATTTTGACGTGTCCATATGAAATATGGATTGTTGATGCTTGCTAGCATAGCATGAGACTTTTGCACATCTTCCGTTTTGTTCCCTCGCGTTGGAATACTGGTAGCTTTGTATTCTTGGTAATTGGTTCACGCCTCAGCTGGAAACTGTGTTACCAAAAAAATTCACGAGACATTTGTAGTTGAAGGTTACATACATAGAAAAGTTATTTCTGCTGGTTACGCATGGCATTTATCAATTCACTGGCTTTTTTGTGTGAAGAGTCTTGCAAGTCCATCCAACTATTCCAACTGTAATGCCTCTATGTGCCTCGTACTGAACATACTTAATATAAATAACAACTATAAATATTCAACAAGAAAAACTGCAGAATATCTGTCTGCTTATACGGATGGTTTGGGCTCAACTTTTTCGATCTTCTTTGTCGAACATATTTTTATTTTGGTTGCTTGATAAAGGTGCCATCAAACATCGATTCATTATAGCATATGAAAAACATTTGTAATAGCCTGACTATGTTCAAGAATATCATTGTATTTGTTGTTTTATAAGGGATTTACAAACTAGTCCTGAAATTTAAGTTTATTTATAAAAGTGTTAATCATTGGGAAATAGGTATTATGTTGTGTAAGATGCGCGTGATTCACCATGCTAACAATCAACTGCCAAATATCAATATGTCAGGGTGAAGAGCGCGCCAAAGGATTGATTTCATATGATGCGGATTCGCTTGCTGTTCATTCATCAAGACTGTCAAGAACTGGCTTCCACTTAAGGTTCCTTATCATTCTTTTATTTTTCTTAAGGTTATCTATACGTCAAATAAAGTACAACGTCATTAATTTTTGTTTCTGGTCTACAGTGATAGTTACAACCCGAGAAACCTCTCATGCCCAGTATCTCCAATTGGAAGCCCTCTTCTCAATTCAAAGTCACCACAACACATAAATGGAAGAATGTCTCCATCCCCTATTTCAAGTCCAAGAACATTTTCAGGGTCATCTACCCTCTAACTGGTGGTAGTGGTTCCATTCCATTTCATCTCCTTAAACCCACCTTAAGCCTCCAAGAGGGATTCAATGGGATGAGCATAGGACCTAACAGCTTTTATAGGAATGGCATGTCATATCAGGATGCGTGCCACAAAATATTTGGAGGGATGCATCAAGAAGGATCTCATGCATTCTCAGATAATGGTTTTGTAAAGCAGCAGTTTAGCAGGCATGGACTTGGTGATCAAAATTATAACGGGCAATCTGTGCTGGCTGATCGTGTGTCTCGACAACTCTTGCGAGATCATGTGAAAGTAAAGCCTTCAATAGATCTTAGTCCAAACTCCCCGTTGCCAAGTCAGTCGCATGGTAGCTAACAGCTAACATCACTTTACTAACAGCTGGAAGGACATCTGGATGCAAAGCATTCGTAGTCGACTTTTTGGACTTATGACATGCTTCATGATGATCCAACAAGGTGAAAAAGTTATTGGTGAAATAAGGAGTTCTAACAAACATTGGTAGTGTTGAAGATTGCTGACAGGAATTAGTACACCATTTTGAAGATATTCATATAGCGGCTGAGGTTTTATATTTGGAAATACAATGCAAACTGGAAGGTGATCGTCAATGACAGCCCGCGCGTAATCTGGATATCAGGCGATTGTTTTAGGTGTAAAATGAAATGATGTGTATACTTGCATGTTGTATGGTCTGTGCAGAAATTGGAAGGTTTGCATGTTGTATGGTCTGTGCAGAAATTGGAAGGTTGAATGAACCATAACCAACCTCCTCACATATCTGTGTATAGTCTATTCAGTTCCATTGGAACAATCAAAGTTGTATAGATGGGATCAAGTTATTGTGTTTTTTGTAATGACTCATGTATGATCAAATGTAGCCTATAAAGAAGAGAACTAGGGAAATGAAAGTACATTGAAACAAAGCATTGATGTAGACAGGGTTGGATCATGTGCAAAAATGAAGTCCATTTAGCCTAAGTGTTGGAACTTAAAGGAGAATTGAGAGAGATTTTAACTGATCGTTCTACCTCTTATTCATTGATAAAATATAACATTAAATAAGTTACAAATTCCTAATCCCACGTAAACCCACTAATTTAGACATGACTCCACTAACTATGACTAATTCAAAACATAATTAATAAAAAACAACTAGATTATCTCTAACATTCACTCCCTTAATCTTGTTGCATCTTCTTCTCCAGTACTCAACTCATAAAAGGGCAGGTTCATCATCATCCACCTTCTCACTAAGGAGAGTTTTCTCATCATTTTTTGGTACCGTACAATCAGCAGCATAGTGCCCATAATTGTTGCAATTAAAGCATCTTACCTTCTTGATATCAAACTTGAAATTCTTACCGGAATTGTATAGTCCACATTCTTTACAGCGCCTCCCTGAATTTCCTTGGGACTTGGCTAACATAAGTTTTTCTACATCATTGTCCTCTGTATTGCAAAGGCGATCCTCATACGCTTTTAAACGACCAATAACTTCCTCAATCGTCATTGTTTTCATATCTCCAAATTGTTCAAGTGTAGAAAAATTGGCAGATATTTTCCCGAAACGGACCGAAGGAACTTCTTTACCACATAGGTTTCTTTAATCTTTTCGCCTAATCCCCGAATTTGATTTACCAGCCCCGTAAGACGAGATGAAAAATCATCAACACTTTCCATATCTTTCATGTGTAATCTTTCAAACTCGGATCTGAGAGTCTGTGCACGCGCTTCCTTAACACGATCAGCACCAATAAATTTGATTTTAAGTGTGTCCCAGGCGTCCTTAGTTGTCTCCTTATCACCGAGGAGAGTGAGTGTTTCATCAGACACTCCCTGAAATATGGCTGCCAACGCCATCTGATCCACTTTCATGTCAACATCCTGAGACACCACGACATCCCACACACCTTGAGCTTTCAAACAAGCCTTCATCCGAATCACCCAGGTGCAATAGTTATGCTTATTCAACATTGGATATTGAAGGGAAATTGCTGTCTCCCTTACTTGTGTCTTTGATTTTGAAGTCACTTCCTCATCAGTAGTACTGCTGCTACCAATTTTTGCCATTACAATAACCCGGCTCTGAGTCCAATTGTTGGAACTTAAAGGAGAATTGAGAGAGATTTTAACTGATCACTCTACCTCTTATTCATTGATAAAACATAACATTAAATAAGTTACAAATTCCTAATCCCATAAACCTACTAATTTAGACATGACTCCACTAACTATGACTAATTCAAAACATAATTAATAAAAAACAACTAGATTATCTCTAACACTAAATTCATTGGACCAGACCAGGTTTAATAAAAATCTAGATGATGAGTTAGCTACGAACTCATATTTATCGAGATATACTAAACTGAATTTTGCATTCGTAATTAAATATTATTTTTCTATTATAAATAATGAAGATGCTTGATTTTGCAGTTGTTTCTTAATATATCAATACATTATTACAGTAAAATATTAAAATATACATAAAAACAACTAACAAGATATTTTGTAGTGTTTTGTATGACTTTTGAGTTAAGTTTAAAATTCTATCGCCTTAGATTAGTCTCAGTGCGCTGATTAGCCTATCATAGGTTACTTACTTTTATGATAGCTTATGCTTAAACAATTAACAATAATAATGCAGTTACATACACAATTTGTTAACCCACTTCAAGATAACTGGTTCGTAATGTGGGGAACCCTCCCGGATCCAACGAGTATAATTTCACTAAATGAGTTTAGTACAATGTTACAAGAGCCACTTTTGACATAGCTTTGCTCGCGCTACTCTCTGACATAGCTTAACACTCTTCTGCTCTTTGTCATAGCTTAACAGTCGTCTGCTCCCTGTCATATCTCAGTGCCTGCTTGCCATTTGTGACAGTCTTAAAGATTTGAATTATACTTATATATCAAAATGTGACATACCTTTGGAACAACAATCTCCCCATTGGTATTTTTTGGCAAAACTAGCTCATGTGCACTGTTCAAGTCACAAATGCTTGTTTCAGCCACATACTCCCTCTTTTGGCATAAAAACTGACAAGGGCTTATTCTTCTTTGACTGCCCCTGGGTCACAGATGTTTGACAGTTCTGTAGCTTCAGCAAATCCTTCGTTCTAAATCTTCTTTTTACTTGACACTCCAACTGATATATCACCTTCTGATCTATTGGCGAAGCGTTGCTAGAGCAATTTTTAGTTCTTGAAAGGAAGATCCATTAGTGTGATCTAGTGTTGTCCAACACAAACCTCAATTTTTTTCCCCATAAAAATGTTCTAATTTGAACTCCCCCTATAACAATACTCTCCTCGTTTAATATAGAATTTGACTCAGTCTGAGTAGTCGTAGGCTTCTCTACACCCCTTTATCTTGCTAGCTGCAACATCTTTACTTGGAATCTCTGTCTAAGTCACCATGCTAATTTTAGTCATAACCTGATACGTAGCTAGACATATCTCTTTCATTTGTTTGACTCTTCAAACCAATTTGGTCTGTGGAATAGGATTTCTAAATCTGCATGTGACAACAAAAAATTGTTTGGTCTGCAAAGGCTTTTTCTGGGTTTGAACAAATTGATGTTTAGTCCGAGGTGATCTCTCATCCTTCCTTTTGTATGCTTTCAAAAATTTCAAGCACTTTCTTCGTATATGATCCTTCTTGTCACAGTGGTAACACACACTTGAGCAAGAGCTTAAATTGCCCAAAATTCCTAAGTAAGAGAATAATCTGCACATCCTCATGAGCAAGAGTATAAAACAACTTACTAACTAATAATATTGGCTTGATCTTGCAAATCTTCGCTAGTACGTAGGCAACTTAATCAAATATACAAGTGCAGCCACACAAAAATTATCCTGGCTCGCACGAGTTAAAATTGTAAACTACTCAAAAAAATCTTTGACAAAAATTACAAATGTAGATTTTAAAAAATCTTCGGAGGTGTTTTACAAAAAGCTTTCTTCAAGTCCTAGGGCAAACGTCTTATCATAGTCAACTCAAGCGGTTACGTGATCATCTTTAGTCGTTACAAATTCAGCATCGGGAATAGTCTAGTCAGCATAAGTGACAACACCAACAACTTTCGTAGAAGCATCAATAGTTATTCTGGCATTTCGACGACATCGTCAGCATTAGCGAAACGTTAGTAGCGTCGTAGGCAATGTCGAGGTAACATCAACATGTGCGTCATTAACAACGCCAACAATAATGAAGGACACCTTAGCGACATCAAACATTGTTAGAGCCATCAGTAGCAGGGCGCGCATGCGTCAACTTTAACTTAAACATCAGCGGTGACAGCAAAGACAGGGAACGTTAGTAGCTGTCAGCGTCATTAGCAACAACAAAAAAAGCGTCAGTGAAAACGTCGACAGTTGGTGTGGCGCCAAACTTTGTTGGTATCGAAAGAAGTGTTACCAGTTGGCGTGACATTAACGACGTTGACAACATCAATAGTAGCAGCGGTTGCAGCTCAACGGAGAGCCAACAATAACGATCAAGCGTCATCAATAGAGCCATCAATGTCAAAAATAGTGGTAGAATCCGTCAACGTTAGCAACAACGGTACATCAGTGCTCGCAAGCATAACCTTTAATTTCATCATCAGCGATGCAACATCATCGTCGATGACATCAACTTCATTGTAGCAGCGTCAACGACATTGACTTCATCATCAATAATTCAGAGTCATTGATGTGCAATAAACGCCTTCAGCATCGCCAACCGAAAATAACTTAAAAATAATATTGCTGAAACATTATCCAAACAGGAGATTTGGAGCATATTCCTATCCACGTTGCTGATGAGGTCTTACTGGGTGGACCGGTACACTATCGATGGATTTATCCTTTTGCACGATTCATTTATCGGTTGAAGACGATGACAACTAATGTGCCAAGTATAGAGGCAACAATTATGAACTCGTACATAGTTTAAGAAATTGTTTTTTATGTACAAATTATTTGGAGCCAGATCAAGGATATAATTTCATTACATGTCGAAAGTGGTGGAGGTGTTCATTTTTACCGGGTAATCAATGATATAATTTCATTACATTGAGAGTACAATAGAAAAGTTTCTGTAGTTTTATTCGAGTGTGAATGGTTTGATCCGAATCGTGTTCAACATCTACCTACATTGGGAGTCACTAAAGTGAAGATCAATCGCCTGCACTGGAAATATGATTCATTTATCTTAGCACAACATGCACAACAAGTTTACTACACTTAATTTCCTGGACTCCCTAGGAGCTGTGTTCATGATCTAGCTGCGGTTTGTGCGATTAAACCTACAAATACTACTGACATGGTTGCAGCTGAAAACCCTTTTCAAGCAGATAATGAGCGAGATGATAATTTTTGTGTGGATACCATCGATAGTATTGGACAATTGGCAGATGACAGTTCATGGAATTACATGCTAAGACGGTGATTTTAACGACGAGGAGTTTACCAGACGGTGATTTTAATGACGAGGAGTTCACCAGAGATGATTTTGAAGTATATACTTCAGAATCCAACTAGGCTGTTGTTATTTTTATTGGTGCCTTATATTAATGTTGTTTTAAATAATGTTGGTTTTTATATAGTTCAAGTACAAATAAAATAAACTTTAAAACTTAATATGTCTATTAATGCATATATTTTAATTCTCATTGTTTTGAAGTTTGTTTAATTTACTTTTAATTTACCTATTTTTTAATTTCTAATAAGCTATAAATGTTATCAAATTTATTCTGAATATTTATTTATTAAAAAACGGATGTGGTTTCAATTACTTATTATCTGCTCATTAAAAAAATTAGATTAGTTGTTCTCACTTAGAATTCAAATCTATACTATGTTTCAAGCATAAACCTCTCTATTGACGGTTATTTTGTTTGAAGCCATGAGGTTTGGTTCCGGTACAAACCACATTTAAAATTAAAACTTAGAAGCACTATGAACCACATGATCAAACAATCCAATGAATGTGTTTAATAACATTATTAATATGGTAATTACTATCATCAATCAATATAAGGGGCACACTTGTCAATTCAATTTTTATAATTGATAATTAATAATTTATTGAAAGTGCATTAATATATTTTATAAAAAGTGCATTACAATATTTTTTTTAAATTGTTAAAATATTTTTTTAAAGTGCGCTAAAAGTTTAAAAAAAGTCCATTACAATATTTTTGTAAAAGTGTATTAAAATATTTTTTTAAAGTGTGTTAAAAGTTTTAAAGTGCATTACAATATTTTAAAAAATGCATCTGCAAATTAAAAAATTTATTACAATTTTTTTAAATTTTGATGCATTTTTAAAATTTCTAATGATGCAATTTTTATTATAATTTTTTTAAAATTGATGCAATTTTAAAGTATTTAGTGATGCATTTTTTATATCCACTAATTTAAAATTTAAAAATAAATTATATAAACTAATTTTTATGCAATTTAAAATAATCATTTTATTAAATATATTGATCTAAAATGACAAGTGTGCCCTTTCATTAGATTAATATTTAGTTAATGAGGTCATCAATTCAAAACCATTTTTAAAAATTTGGATAGTCCGGACTTCAATTTGAAAATTGGGATAGTCCGGTACTCTAAATGAAATTGGACGATTGTCCAAGACCCTTTTTTGAAATTAACCCTAGTTTATATGGTTTGGATTAAATGGTTTGGATTGATGACCTTATTAACTAAATATTAATCTAATGAAAAGGCAAACTTGCCATTTCAGATCAATATATTTAATAAAAGGATTATTTTAAATTGCATATAAATTAGGTTATATAATTTATTTTTAAATTTTAAATTAATGGATATAAAAAGTGCATCACTAAATACTTTAAAAGTGCATCAATTTGTAAAAAATTATAATAAAAATTCCATCACTAGAAATTTCAAAAATGCATCAATTACAATTTTTTTAATATGCAGACATTGTAATGCTCTTTTTTTAAGTAGAGGGAGGCACTTCGGTTAGAGAAGGTGCACCCCTTCAAGTAGAGAAGGCACCTCCTGCTCCTGTGTATTGCCCTCAATTTCCGCTCGATCTTTACCCGCAACGATCTTTGGAGGGTTGCATAGGACGACGATGATGAGGATGAAGATTTAGATGCAAATTAGTATGTTTTATTTTGACTAATTCTATGAAACTTTCGTAAACATTTTGTTTTTAGGATATTACATGCATTGTAATATTTTTTTGAAAACTAATGATATTAACATTTTGGTGTAATATGATCTTGTTTTAAGATTTATCAATTTTGCAGGTTTATTTAAAATATTTAAAAATAATGTTTAAATTAATTAATTTCATTTAAAATAAATCAATTTTTTAATAATATAATTTTGACGGTTTACAATGTCATCGTTGATGAAGATACGCTCTTATATGTCATCGTTGCAAAAATGTTGAGACGGTTTTGAAACGCATAAAAAATGCCGAGACGGCATAAATACGAACTTGTAACGTACAAGTTGCAATGTTCTTGTTACGACTTTGTGACGACATGTTTGTGACGGATTTGTGATGGTTTTGCTACGCGTAAAACTACGATAAATGTGTTGCAAAGCCGTTACGGATTAATCCATCTCAAATTTGAAAAGTCATTTATGCAATGGATGGCCATCCGTCACAAACGGGTTGCAAATCAGTCACAATTGTGACAGTGTTGCAACACATTCCTTGCGTCGCATACATTGCAGAAATTTATAATGGAAGGGTGACTGATAAACTTGAGGTTCCTTGTTCGAACTGACCCGAAATCCGGAACAATTGAGATTAAATTTTATTTTACAAAAATTTAATAAATCTGTTAAACTTGACTCTACATCACAAATATGGATGAATTAACTAAATGAAAGTGTAATTGCTTGTGTAAGGTTAGTCGTTCACGTACTCTTTTGGATTAGATCCTTACAATCACCAACATTTGCATATCATAAATAGAAAAATACTATATATCAGAAAATATTAGTATCATACTCTTAACAAAGTGCAGTCCGATCTTTATTCTTTAAAAATTAGTCAGGAATAGACAATTCCCATTCTCAAGTCTATTGTATCTGTTGAACCCTTGGGGTTTTGATGATGACAAGTGATCAATACTGACTAGTGTATTGAGTGTGCAGATTGTGCTTCACTAGACATACCAGCGACAGTCAGGTCGTGAACAACGACTAGTATGAAGTTGTTAGCAGTAGCAGTTCCTGATATTTCGGTTAGAGAAAAATCAGGGAAGAATATTTTGTTGCCTAAATTGATTATGTCGTTTGAGATAATATTCTAACTGCCGTTTAGAGTTTTAGATGAAATATTGATTGGAGATTTGAAGAGATTTGATATTTCCTAATTGAATCTTGCATGAATTGTAGGGTTTGACTTGGAAGGTGTGTGGCTTAGTATAAAAGCCTGGCGTAGCAGCTCGGATTCGTGTGACTTTGTGAGAGAGCGGGGAGTTATCAAGAACAGAGCACAAGGAGACGAGCAGAGGCAGCAAGGGAGCAATCGTGACCGCGTTTACTACGTTGGTTCGAGTGCTTTTGGTAGCGGGCTAGAGACTGCATCAGTCCATCTAGCTTGAGACAGCGTGCTGCAGAACTTCGAGTTGTTGGTGTCTGAGGAGCAAAGGCTGCAGCTTAGAACAGTAGTAAACGGGAGTTGTACTAGCTGATTCAAGTGTAGTCCTAACCAAAGACATTAATAAGTTCGGAGTTGAGAATCCTTCCAGTAGCTGCTGGAAGGGGTGGTTTTTTCCCTGTTGGGTTTTTCCACTTAAAATCGTGAGCTTTCATTTACTTTTATTTGTTACGTTACTTTTGTTTATTCCGCTGCGACTAGTCGTATCGAGGGACAAGTCAACCCTCACGACTAGAAGTACAAGTTAACCTCGATCCAACAGTATCTTACTCTTAGAAATAAAGAATTCATAGCTCTTTATGACTTTATAATTGTATTGAAGTATAGTCATATTCGGATTCAAATCATTTCTGTAACAAAAAAATTCAGCGACCTAAAATTACTTAGTATTGGCAAATGATACATCCAAAAGTAGATATAGTATAATAAATAATATCAAAATGACGTCATTTTAATGCTTGGAGCAACATGTCCTATCCTAATTCTAACCTAAGTAATTTAAATGAGCATGTAAAATTAAGATAAGGGTTTTTAAGCGATAACCACCCGTTCAATATCAGTTTTTTGACAAAACCACTCTCTCAAATTTTTTTTGGACTTAACCACCCATTAATTTTGAAACATTTAATTTTGACACCCAAATACTGTTCCGACGACTTATTCAGGTAAAATTGACGTTGACTTCGTTGACTAATAATTAAATAATAATTTTGTGATTAATAAACATGATCAAATAAGGTTAAACTAATTAATCTTTAACATAAGTCAACCGACATCCTGACGAGCACGTCGTTGAGTGCTGCAAATTTGTCCCGACTCTCCTCACTAGTATAGTATTGGCAAGCTGGGGTCGAATCCACAGGGAACGGTGGAAGTCTCTTTTCAACTACAAACTAAGATTGGGTTGTGCGTGAGTATTAAAGAAAGAAAGAAAAACTGCTGCGCAAGTACAACTGGCGCACACACAGACAGCAAGTATGAAAGACGCAAACAAATATGCAAGAGATGAATCCGGTTCAGATTCTTCACTATGAACTCTATGTTTTATCCTTGGTCACTAAAGGCACATGATATAATTGTCCACGTAGATTAAGGTCCTGTCACAGCTTAATAACCTACACATACATTCCGGTCAAGGTTTGTATGATATTACTACTCAATCTAGTCTAGTCAATAACGAATCCGGTCAAGGTAGTTACTGCCTATTCTAGTGTTACTCCTATCATTCACAGTCACGTACTTCTGATAGTTTAACTATAGATACTAGATTCTACAACTAAGTCTGCGGTGCAAGGCTTCGCTTAATTGTCTAACCTAATTATCATGCAATGGAGTGCGGAATAATAATACTAAACTTATCATGTAAATTAAGAACAAGACCTCAAAAACATATTATTCATAGATCCAAATCCAAACCGAAATCAGTAAGTTAGCTAGACATACTGATCGAATACATCTCAAGAATAATTATAAGACAACTAAAATAACAAGACAAATCTGGATGCTGCGTCGTCAGGCTCGCGTGACAGGTTGTGCGCACGTCTTCGCCGGAATTCTGCTCTGCGCCGTCAGCTCTCTCTAAGTGCTCTTGTGATCTCCATAATCTTTGTATTTATAGCCTTGCCTCTAGGGTTTCCACGAATATTTAGGCAAGGATATCTGTAGGAAATCATCTATATCTCTAAAAATCAGCTTAGGAAATTAAATCTCCAAAAACTGATTTAGAAATATTCTCGCGCGTGATGACGTCATCGTTCCGAATATCTCGCTATCTGCTGACGTCACCGTTTTGCTGTCTTCTGCGCCTTCACTCGCGCGCCATGTTGCTCGCGCGCCAGTGGCCAGTTGTCGGTTGTCTTTGCCTTGTTATCTTTTTGCTGAGATTCAGCCTCCTTGTTGCGTTTTTGTTCTAACTCTTCTTTAAGACCTGAAATACAAAACTACACCAAAAGCGTAATCTTATACCATAATATGTTAGAATAAAAGCAGTGTAAAGGACATAAAATAGCGTACAACTGCACTCTATCAAATCCCCCACACTTACTCTTGTTCGTCCCTGAACAAGTCGGCTTCCTTACCTCTTGTGTACTGCACGCGTGAATGTTGGACTTACTGCGCCACACATGTGCGCCACTCTCACAACCTGCGCAATTGTGACTCTACAACACTAAACCGATTAAGTAACTGATTCTAACCTTGTGTTACCTCTCTTGTGGAATGCAAATCAATTTGGATGATTGGGAGATAGTCCTGCTTAAGCACCGGTCACCGAATTCTTCTTGATTCGCGATTGCATGGTTATTCGTATCCGCTTTCTTTGGTACGTGATTGATCCGCGTCTTAGGGTTTTCTGAGCTCTACGTCTTTGACGCTTTACTGTATGTTTCTCGGACATATTGATAACTCTGTTGCACAATTTCTTCTTTTCATCGTTTCGGCCTTGTAAGCTTTCACTTTGAATTGAATACTCTGCTTTCTGGTCCGGATCCTTATTTTTCCCTAGAACGGCTTCCAATCACGGCCTTCGGATAACAGCTATGGAACCACGCCCCGCTCTCGCTTCTGATTAGTCGCGCGCAAGTCAGGTCACGCGTTTGCAACCGCGCGCCCCTTCCTGAGCAACTGACTTCCACGAAGACGGTCTGTTTTTCCGTCTCGTCACGCTGGTAGGGTTTCGCCTTCGGCATCTGCGTGACTGAGCTTGCTCTTATTCCTTTGACCGCGAAGTACCAACCTCCACGAATACTCATAACCATGCAACCGATCCTCAAGCTTCGTTCGATCGACTGCTTCTCTAGGACGTTTCTATCAACTCCACATCCCTCGTTATTCCACTCAAGAGATACACAAAATTCGAAAAAATTACCAAAAATCAGAATATGTCATATAAGCACAAATTACCTCAGGTGCGCGAGTACGCACACAGGTCGCGCACGCCAATGTTTCTTGCGCGCAAATACCTCTTGAGATGTGTTCAACTTTCGGTTTGGTTTGTTTTAAACGAAAAATTTATCCTGAAAAAAATAAAAATTCCTACTCCTAAGATAGATATACTACTGCCCCCCCACACTTAAACAAAAACGTGTCCTCACGTTATGCATAAGTAGGAAAGTAGGCGATAGTAATGCATGCACATGTAAACACTTTGCACCAATCACAGTTTATAATATTGCCACTCACCGAGTTATTGAAAACACCGATTAAGTTAAAACACCATTTGAAACATAAGGACAGTTAACACAAGTGTTTTAAAATAACAGTTCAAACAACCACCGAAATATTCATTACACCGATCACAAATATTTAAAACGAAGTAGAAAATGACCGGGAGAGTTCTTCGATAGGGTCTTCGTCCTGTAGTGCATACTCTCCTGGGATCGGGTCTCCAGCGTGCCAGCCTCTAGGTGGCGTCAAGTCCAAGTTGGCACCCTGTGGTGCCACATACTCCATAACACGCTGAGCGTTGAACACCCAGCGCTGATCAACTAATACTTGTGCGCCACTTCCTTGCGCGCTGGACTCTGCTTGCGCACTCTGATCGGCGCCTGCTCCTTCTGGCGCCACTGTCTCTTGCGCCACAACCTCTGGCGCAGCCTGATTTCTCAAGTCCGCGCCTGTAGCTCCAATACGCGGTTCCATCCGCGCGTCTTGATACCCTTGTAGAGACGCATCTTCTGGCGCGTCAGAAACTCAGCCCGTACGATCGTGTGCTCCTCCAGCCAGGCTCCATATGCAGCGCACGCAGAAGTGCGTGATCAGTCCTCCGCACAGCAGCGGGCCCTTCATGCTCACCGCTTCCCAGTAGCTGGTGAGCAGGCGCGTGTAGCGCACCTTCTTTCCCGTAATATAGACCCTTGAGGATCTCCATGTCTAGTAGCCGGGCCGCTGAGATCCATTGTAGCGGCCGATGATGGAGTGGGAAATGAGCCTCTGGAATAAAACATCTTTGGGTCCAATAGCTTCCGTCCGAAACTCCTCCTCCATACGGCTTGCTGCCGTCAGTCCAATCCTCCCAGGCCTCTTGATCAGTGTGTCATCACCTCGCCCGGCATGCGCGAATCCCATACTGCGCCGAACTGGATGGCGTGGCCTCATAGTACACGCCCCTGTGGCGGTACCTGATCCGGTCTGCTAATCCTTCGTACGACGCGAGGAACTCCAGTGTATCCTCCACGTCTGTGTCCGAGCTGAGTTCCATGAAAAGCCCATCCGGTTGCGGCGAAAGCCGTGTGTACCTCTCATACAGCCCCATCTCGCGCAGAACTCTCATCCACAAACACGGTAGGCAAAAATTCACACCTACTGTACAGCCTGTACTTAAGCTCAAAATCCAACTTCTCCGATTGATCCACACAGATAGACATTATACGCAAAGAAAAACACAAATAACAACTGGCGCGCGTGTCCTGTCACGCGCGAGTGCTACGCAGATCTAGATCTAAACTTCTACCGCAAAATTGAACCACCAAAACTATTCCAAATTGATGAAATTTTGACAGTAGAATACCTGCACTGAGATCTACGTTCTGACCAAATTCTCGAAATTCTGGGTTGCGGCGACGCGGCGGCTGGCGGTCGGTGGCTTTGGTTTTTGTGTTAGTGAGATAAGTTGAAAATGAAAGTGACACAAAATGAGACCCACATCATATATTTATAGCACAAAAAGCCCACATGCATGCATGGCCCAAAACTACATGGGCCCAAGACTAAAACTAAACCTAAAATTAAAACTAAAACAAAAACCAAAACTAAACTAAACTAAACACACACGAAACAAATGAAAATAAACTAAGTTAAGTTTGTCGGAGTACCTTCCGACGAGTGCTTTGTTTAACGTCGTTAGCTCGACGCAAATGTGCACTCATAGCGCACGGTTTACCTCCCCCACACTTGAATATTTGCCTCCTTCCGTGTCATCATCTTTTCTGCATGGCAAAAATTCAAGTGGGTTAATACTAGAATAATTAGAGTAATCAATATGATCGAAGGGTAAAGAGATAGAAAACGCGAAGTCTCGCGTATTAGGTTTTGATGCTGCGCTCGTCTGTGCGCCTTGCGCGTTCCTGAGTTGCGCGCCCTATTCTGCATGATCATCCTGCGCACCAGATCTGCGTTCCTATGTTGTTCCCAAGTGTCTGTCGCTCTCGGCTTCGCTCTCTGCGCCTCTTATCTGGTGGCTTACTCTTTATACTGTTCTGGCGCGCCAAAGGCATATTCTTCTGACTGGCGCGCATCATCCCAGAATACCTTGGTATTGGTGCTTCGTTGATCCAATCATTCACCAATGGTTCCTCCGATAACTTGATTCTATTGATGACATCTAATCTGAGTATGTGCTTCTTGTCTTGTAATGTCACCATACCTTTCCCGACATCAATGCACACTTGCGCGGTCTCATAAATGGTCGGCCCAGCAACACTGATTCCCTTGCTTCCGTATTCGGCTTGTTCATGTCAACTACGTAGAAATCTGCTAGGAACTTGAGTTTGCCGACATGGATCAAGACATCTACTATTTTCCCCTTTGCTTCGGTCCGTGAGTTGTCCGCAAGTAACAATGCAATGTCCGTTGGCTCTAGAGGTCCCATTGACGATGCTGAATACAGTGAATATGGCAGCAAATTAACCGATGCTCCTAAGTCTAACATGCACTCGCTAACCAGGGTTTCTCCAATAAAGCACGGAATAGTAAAGGTTCCCGGATCAGCAAGTTTTTCCGGTAAATCTGGAGCTAAGCATATCTTCAAGCTTGCTTGGAAATCATTCAGCATAGTACCTTCCTTCTGCTCTGGTGGGTCAGGGTTGGTGCGTGAAAAGACCGGTGCAACAACTATTTCTGCATTCTGTTCCTCTGCTGCGCCATCAGTACCGCGCGTATCAACTGGCGCGCTGATGTGTTCTGGTGGTGGCGCGTCCATCTGAACCATGTTGATACTTCCCTTTGGATTCTGTATTACCTGAGAGGGCAAATTTCCATCACTAGCCTTCAGTTCATTAACAGCGGTGGCAATCTGGGTGAGCTGATTCTCTATCAGTTTAAACCTTTTGTCATTCTGCTCTTCGTTTCTTCGGACTGTCTCAGCCAACTGACCCACTATTTCTTCTAATGATTTCTTGGGAGGTTGCTGAGCAAGTTGCGTTTGCCCATCAGTGCGTCTGTGCGGTGGGTTATAGGAAGGCACTGGCGCGTAAGGTCGTGCGCCAGTGGGAGCATTAGGTTGCGCGCGCCAGTCAGCGCGCGGCCTCTGAAAATTCTGATCGTTCTTCCAACTAAACCCATTCTCTGCCAATCCAAATCTAGGCTGTCCTTGCCTAGCTTGTCCGTTGTTCCATCCTCCTACTGCATTAACATCTGCGTGTTCTTCGAATAGGGAGGGGCATGCGTCAGTAAGATGGTCTGTGGCGTGACAGAATTCGCAAGCTCTTGTTTCAACACGTTGCTTCGTCATTAGCTTCTGATGCAGTGCTCTGGCGCGGTTATTCTCTAGTGACACTTGATATCTAACTTGGTCAGCCGTGTCCTCTATTAATTTCCATACATCCTCCGGATACATATTCCTCACGTTCCCTCCTGCGCACGCATTCAGCAACCTGAGTTCCATCTCAGTAAGCCCGTTGAGGAAGTTCTCTATCAGTACATGTTGCGGGAGTCCGTGGTTGTAGCAGTTCGCTTCAAGTTCCCTGAACCGCTCGTAATATTCTGATAATGACTCTCCATGCAACTGTTTCGGTGCAGCAAGCTCTCTACGTAGCAGTGATACCTTGGCCGCGGGGTAAAACTTGTCTAGAAATCGTTCCTGCAACTCGGCCCATGTCCTTACTGAACCAGGAGCTAGCCCCATCAACCATTGTCTAGCTGAATCACATAATGAGAACGGGAAGGCTCTAAGTTTCAGCAGCTCTGGATCCTCATTCCCATTCCTCATATTCTCACAAATGGCCGCAAACTCTCGTACATGCTTCACTGGGTTCTCACTAGCCATACCATGGAATTTTGGTATGTAGTGAACAAGTTGTGTTCGTAGCTCGAAATGACCATCAGGTGGCAGTACGATGCACCATGACTGATTCACAGCGTGAGGAGCAGACATCTCCTTAATGGTGCGGCGCGCCACTGGCTGTGCGCGCGCGACTGGGTCTGGCGCGTTAACATTAGCATTTATCGGAAGCTGGTTGTTATTTCTCTGCATGTCAGCGTCCATGTTGAACTCTAAATCTCTGCGTACTTCTCTTCTGATTAAATCGAGTTCAGCTGGGTTTAGGCGAGCAAAAATGTTTTCGGCGTTGCGCGCTGGCGCGTCTGGAGTTTCTCTTCTTCTGCCTATTACACTGTTTTCACCAAAATCTTCCATGCAACACAAAAACAACAGCTAAATTAAACGTAACTATTTTTTTTTTTTGGATTTTTATATAAGAAAAAACAAAAATCAAATAACAAAGAAAAAAAGAAAAGAAAACTTCTCTAGCCGCTCCCCGGCAACGGCGCCAAAATTTGACGAGCACGTCGTTGAGTGCTGCAAATTTGTCCCGACTCTCCTCACTAGTATAGTATTGGCAAGCTGGGGTCGAATCCACAGGGAACGGTGGAAGTCTCTTTTCAACTACAAACTAAGATTGGGTTGTGCGTGAGTATTAAAGAAAGAAAGAAAAATTGCTGCGCAAGTACAACTGGCGCACACAGATAGCAAGTATGAAAGACGCAAACAAATATGCAAGAGATGAATCCGGTTCAGATTCTTCACTATGAACTCTATGTTTTATCCTTGGTCACTAAAGGCACATGATATAAATGTCCACGTAGATTAAGGTCCTGTCACAGCTTAATAACCTACACATACATTCCGGTCAAGGTTTGTATGATATTACTACTCAATCTAGTCTAGTCAATAACGAATCCGGTCAAGGTAGTTACTGCCTATTCTAGTGTTACTCCTATCATTCACAGTCACGTACTTCTGATAGTTTAACTATAGATACTAGATTCTACAACTAAGTCTGCGGTGCAAGGCTTCGCTTAATTGTCTAACCTAATTATCATGCAATGGAGTGCGGAATAATAATACTAAACTTGATCATGTAGATTAAGAATAAGACCTCAAAAACATATTATTCATAGATCCAAATCCAAACCGAAATCAGTAAGTTAGCTAGACATACTGATCGAATACATCTCAAGAATAATTATAAGACAACTAAAATAACAAGACAAATCTGGATGCTGCGTCGTCAGGCTCGCGTGACAGGTTGTGCGCACGTCTTCGCCGAAATTCTGCTCTGCGCCGTCAGCTCTCTCTAAGTGTGCATCATTGTGATCTCCAGTAATCTTTGTATTTATAGCCTTGCCTCCTAGGGTTTCCACGAATATTTAGGCAAGGATATCTGTAGGAAATCATCTATATCTCTAAAAATCAGCTTAGGAAATATTAAATCTCCAAAAACTGAATTTAGAAATATTCTCGCGCGTGATGACGTCATCGTCCCGAATGTCTCGCTATCTGCTGATGGCGCGCCATGTTGCTCGCGCGCCAGTGGCCAGTTGTCGGTTGTCTTTGCCTTGTTATCTTTCTGCATGAGATTCAGCCTCCTTGTTGCGTTTTTGTTCTAACTCTTCTTTAAGACCTGAAATACAAAACTACACCAAAAGCGTAATCTTATACCATAATATGTTAGAATATGAGCACTGTAAAAGACTTAAAGTAGCGTACAACTACGCTCTATCACATCCCAAATCAACCCAATTCCGAAAACCCTGCTCTGTTTTTCAACATAAGCAGCCTTTCATCAACAACACACTTCTCTGCTTTGTTTTTCAAGAGGAGAGACGATTAGCCATGGAAGTTTTTAGCAAGGTTGACTTAGCAATATCAAGCTCCGGCAGCGGCTTTCTGCCACTGATGGCGGTGAAATCAGCACCTGAGTATAACTCTGAGTCGTTGAAACATGAAAGGAGGGTTCTGGGTATGTTGTCGGAATCTGAAAACGTGATTCGGTGCTTTGGTGAAAGCGTGAGCTATGAGAATGGTGAGAGCAGAGATAAGAGTCTTTTTGGAAAAGTGTTTCATAAGAGACGCATCGGAGATGGACGGCGGAGATGTTGTTGGAGCATAGCTTCATCACATTCGTCGGAAATGATGGCGAGGCGTCGAAATCGGTTTGAGAAGTTAGGGTTTTCAGAATTGGATTGATTTGGGGATGTCGGTTGACTTATGTTAAAGATTAATTAGTTTAACCTTATTTGATTATGTTTATTAATCACAAAATTATTATTTAATTATTAGTCAACGAAGTCAACGCCAATTTTACTTAAATAAGTCGTCGGAACAGTATTTGGGTGTCAAAATTAAATGTTTCAAAATTAATGGGTGGTTAAGTCAAATTTTTTTTTGAGAGGGTGGTTTTGTCAAAAACTAGTATTGAACGGGTGATTATCGCTTAAAAATCCTTAAGATAAAAATAATTGAAAATAATTGACAATCCTTTTCGATAAGAATTCGATTTGGAAGGAAAAACAAAGTATTGGAGAAAAGAGAGTTGAAATTTGAGATCTGAAGCTGCGGTTATCGATGCACGCAAGCACAGCTAAGCCAAGACGTCAATTTGAAACACAAAGGCGCAGTTTTTGAATCCAAATCTTCGTCTTCATCTCAAACCCTAAATACCATTTCCGATTCAATTTAGGGTTTTGGGCAAATCAATCGATCTGACATTTTTAGGAGGGTAGGCGATGACTGAGGTGATCCTTCACATATACGATGTGACCAACAGCGGCTCCGATAAGACCAACAACACCATTCTTCAGATCAATAAGATCTTCAAAGATGGAATTGGCCTCGGCGGCATCTTTCATAGCGCTGTTCAGGTACATCTCGATCTTATTTTTCAAATGCATATATTTATCTTCAGTTTATCTAATTTGTTCAGTTTGCAGTTAATAAGTATTGATTATCCACAGTTTGCGAAACATACTGTGATAGCTGTTATTTTTCGGAAAGGATTGATCTTATGCAGCTCACAATTCATTACTGCCGAATGGATCTCATTTTATTGCAACTTAGTTTTAATAATAAATAGATTCAGCTATAATAAAAAGTTGTCGCTTTGATAGGATGCGAATGACGGTTGGTTGTATTGAATCTTAATCTGAATCCTTATTTTCATCTTTTTTGGTAATATGTGCATAACTACTCTTATTTGCAAAGCTAGCAGCCAAGGTCGAAGAACAGTTGTACCAATATTATACTTTTGACGTTGACTTTTATGTTAGCAGCTCTTGATCCCTTGTATGCTTAAATTATTTGATTCATTTGGTTCTGAGCATGAGAAATAAAAATATACAACTGATATACGTGTTTTCTGATGTATCATTTCTAGTTTTGAAGGGTTTCTTGCATGCCTGACAGGTTTATGGGGATGAAGAATGGTCATTTGGGTTTTGTGAGCAAGGAACTGGTGTTTTCAGATGTCCTCCTGGAAAGAACCCAATGTATACTTACAGAGAGTGTATTGTTCTTGGGAAAACTGATTTCTCAATTTATAATGTTAATAAGATCTTAAGGGAACTCGGTAGAGAATGGCCTGGATATTCCTATGATTTGCTAGCCAAAAACTGCAATCATTTCTGTGACGAGTTCTGTGAAAGGCTTGGTGTCCCAAAGCTGCCAGGTATATTAGATATTAATCTGTTTCCACCTTCATTGATTTAGTGTCTCAGAAGTTTATGTTTTGTACAGTTAGTTCCAATAGATCTCAAATCCAGTTTTCTTGGTGCTCAATCTTGAGCGGGATTATCTGCTCATATAGGAGCTTAGTGGGTTGGTTGTTCCTTTAAGGCTCAGAGTGACATTAGATATTTCTGTTCTCTGTCAATT